>VWZS01008191.1:395627-459816 GCA_013397075.1 Rhabdornis inornatus | reverse complement strand
AAAAAAAAAAAAAAAAAAAAAAAGTAATAAATGGTGCAAAAGCATTGTTTGGAGGGAAATATTACCCTCAGTCTCAGCTTCAAATGTTTTCTTTAAGGGATTCTGTAGTAAAGGGCTTTTTGCTCAAATGGCACCATTACAAATTCAAAATTCGATTCAAATCCACAAGGTGGAAGATTTAATTCTGAAAAGCAGGAAAAGAGGCAATACAAGCACGTTTCAAAATTGCTGTTTGTTCCACTTCTACACAAATGAATTGAAAATACCAGTAATAAACATTCTGGTTTATTATGAAACCAGAAGAATAAACCTTCTGGCCTCTAAATCTGAATGCCTCCCATGGAAAAAGAAGTTTTAACTGTAAAACATTGCCCAGTTTTTCATTACACTCTTCCATGACTAGAAATATTTGCAGAGAAGACACTTTTTTCTAAGATCCAACATCCAGAACTGCAGAGAAGAGTTTTTCTGAGCAAACTGGATGATTCAGAACTGGAAATGAAGCACAAATATACTCCACAGAAATAAATCACTACAAGCTTGACATTTGCACAGAAAGGTGCTTTCAATATTATCTCTATTTAGCAGAGAGGATTTCCAAACTGCAGCAAAAGTTGCAGCAGCCAGAAGTCTGTGTCGAGACCCTTGTGGTCCTTAGTGTAATTTTTGAGGGAGATCTCAGCCAAATGCCCATTCTCCCTCTGAGAAGTGGCTTTTTGGTGGCAGTGACTGTTAGAAATCAAATCTCTGGAGTGGTGTCTGCTCTAAGAGGCAGAATTTCTCCTGGGCTGTGCTCCTTGCAGGGTGTTGTGTCTTTTTTGGGCCCTCCAGGAGGCCACTATTGATTAAAATCACCCATGAAGACACAGAATTGTCAGCTCCTCTTTGTGGGTTACCCAACCTGGACAGAAATCCTGGATTGCTGGATCCCAGAAACGTGGAGTTTTTGAGCTTTCTGTGCTTTCTGACACTGACCCCCAGGAGAACACTGCTTTTGACCAGAGGCCTTGGAGAAGGCTTCCAAATTTGAGTGATGGACTTAAAATCATGGGTGTGTGGTTAAATAGAAGTGTGTGATTTCACATGGTGAAGGGTTTAAAATTTGAGGGTTTTATGATATAGTAATAGGTATGGGACAAGATGGAGGATTTTGGGTGGTGTCTCAGTGTTCATCTTCTTTCTTCGTGGTTTCAGGCAGTAGTTTCTGGTTGGTCAGTCAGTGTCACACTGAGGGTCATGGGAATTTGGTTATTGGGTTAAAAGTATAAATATTATATGGGTGTTAATTCTCTATTGGACTGCTTAGCTTTAAGAGAACTTGTAGCAACTGGATATTTCTCCATTTTGCTCACTTCTAGCTGCTGGCTAGAAGTGTTGCAGAATTCTCTGTCCTTTAGATAAGCTTTAATAAAAAACCAATCCCGAACACGAGAAATTCCATTTCCTTCGTGTGTTTTTTTAATCCTGCCTCTGAGTGAAGACAGAAGAGACTCCAGACAAACCACCAATTAAGTGGTGCAAACACCACCCCCATTACACTGGATAAATCACAGAATCCCAAAATGGTTTGGGTCAGAAAGGACCTTAAAGATCACCTCATTCCCAGCCCTGCCATAGCAGGGACACCTCCCACTATCCCAGGCTGCTCCAAGCCCACCAGTGCACACCAGTACAGGGGGACAATCCCTGCCCTGGCCCTGCTGGCCGAACTATTGGCCACCCAAGCCTGCTCCCAGTGGCCTTCTTGGCCAGCTGGGCACACCTGGGCACACCTGGGCACACCTTGGCACACCTGGGCTCACGTTCAGCCGCTGTCAACCCTCACCCCCAGGACCTTTTCCATGAGCAAATCCCTTCTGGAGTACAGAACCAAGGGGTTGATGGATAAACTCTCACCCCTCCCTCTTAGTGGCACCACATGTTAGTGTTTATCATCTTTTTTCTTCTACCTTCACTCAGAGTCAGGATAGAAGCATGAGAGACAGATTTTTGTGTTCGGACTCAGTTGTTTATTAAATCTTATATATGATATAGAGAGTTCTGCAGCACTTCTAGCTAACAAGCTAAAAGCAACAAAATGGAGCTGTATCTTGTTCATTACAAGATCTTTTAAAGTCTAACTATCTAATTAAAAGCTAACATCTGTATTATTTATACTTTTGACCCAATGACCAAACACCTGTGATCTGCACTGTGGGATTTTCTATCCAACCAAAAACTACTGCCTGAAATCATGAAGAAGAAACAAGAAGGAAGAAGAGACAATGCCCAAGAACGTCCATCTTGTCCCATACCTATTACTATATCCTAAAACCCCAAATTCCAGACCCTTCACCATGTGAAATCACACACTTCTATTCAAACTACACACCAGTGATTTTAACTCAATTACTCAGTTTTGGAAGCCTTCTCCAAGGCCTCAGGTCAAAAGCAGTGTTCTCCTGGGGGTCAGTGCCAGAAAGCACAGAAAGTTCAAAACTCCCAGGCTTTAGGGTTCCAACACCTCCTCTTTCCAGAGCTGCCCACACAGCAGATCCACAAATTCATGGTGCACCTCTGGCCCTGCCAGTTCAGCTCCAGCAGGAGAAACCAGTTGTGCACAGCACTGACATCAACATTGTGGGAATTCACAGCTTTTGGCCTTTCCCAGAACTGGTTTCTCAAGCCAGGGGTTAAAACTCATTTCCTCCTTAGTACAAATCAGCTTGACAGTGAATATTTCCACCACTGTTACTTTTCTGGCCCAGAAAAGGTTAAATATCTCTCTTCACTGACAGCAAGAGCAGCTCAGTCTATTACGCTCCAGATTGATTGTTTTGTTAATTATATGCTGGCACTCTGAGCTTGACAGATTTTCCAGATATACTTCTGTCTTTTTTATATGCACACACACGTGTGTAGATAGTTATAGAGGTAGATATGTTTTGGGTTTTACAACTTCAGCACCAAAGTGCAGGCAGAAAGGACCCTGGCCAGGCTTGAAATAAAAACTGCAAGCTCCTGAAATACTTTTTTCCAATATATTCCTCAACATATCCCCCTCTCCCCACCTCCTTCGGAAGTTACAAAGGAAATACTAATTAGCTCCAGCACCAGGCACGTCTGTGCTCTGTGCTGCTCTCCACTGACAGATCCTGTGCAGTAATTGGGTCACACTCACAGATGCTCAGAATATACAATGCATCCTGGTTTGCCTGCAGCTCTGGCACAGCAAGAGCAGGGAATCTCACAGGAAAGGAGAACCCAGCTCAGCTCCTCGCAGCTTTAAGAGGGCTTGAGTAGAGCTCTTTACCAGCATTAAAGATTTATGAGGATTTGCACGAAATCTTCCAGTATCTGGCTGGTAGAAAAATAATTTTGCCCTTTTTCCAAGGCTGAAGGATAACAAATAAGTTATTAATTTCATCAAGGTAGCACTCTTGGAGAAGGACATTTCACAAGGGCATGGAGTGACAGGACAAGGAAAATGACTTTAAGCTGAAGGAAAGCAGGTTTGGATTCAATATTAGGAAGAAATTCCTGCCTGAGACCCTGGACAGGGTGCCCAGGGAAGATGTGGCTGGTCCTGGATCCCTGGAAGTGTCCAAGGCCATGCTGGACAGGGATCGGAGTGACCTGGGATAGTAGAAGCAGTCCCTGCATGGATTTGGAACAAGATGATCTTAAAGGTCCCTTCCAACCCAAACCATCCTGCAATTCCATGATTCTGTGGTTTTCCTCTGCCACATGCATCTGCTCTTCACCCTTCTTCTCCTCCAAAACTGAAACTGGAGCCCCTCCTTCAGTGAAAATGTGGTGGCATCATTAAGAACCCCACAGAGCAACCACTGGAGCTGTGCTGGCTGATGCCTGCAGGGGTTTATGCCTGGAGTTTCAGAACTGAAGAATTTTCAGATTGGGATGATGGATGTTTCTGCCATACTTGAACATGGGGCTCTTCACGCTTTTCCTTCTTTCCAGATACAAAGGATCCAAAATCCTGCATGGTGCCACCCCACAACTACAGGGGTGGCATTGGTACCACAGAACTACTACAGGATGGGCTGGATGAGTTCTGGGAGGATAAGGGGATGGCCTGCACCATCAGGAATGAATAAAGGGCATCCAGGATGTTGGATCCCAGAAACCTGGGTTTTTTGAGCTTTCTGTGCTTTCTGGCACTGACCCCCAGGAAAACACTGCTTTTGACCTGAGGCCTTGGAGAAGACTCCAAATTTGAGTGATGGAGTTAAAATCACTGGTGTGTAGTTTGAATAGAAGTGTGTGATTTCACATGGTGAAGGGTTTAAAATTTGAGGGGTTTATAATGTAGTAATAGATATGGGACAAGATGGAGGATTTTCTGTCTTCTTCCTCCTTCTTCTTCATGACTTCAGGCAGTAGTTTCTGGTTGGTCAGTCAGTGCTGCACTGAGGGTCATGGGAGTTTATTATCGCGTCACAAGTATAAATAATATGGGTGTTAATTCTCTATTGGACTGGTTAGCTTTAAGAGACCTTGTAGCAGCTGGATCTTGCTCCATTTTGCTGCCTTCTAGCTGGTAGCTAGGAGTGTTGCAGAACTTTCTGTACTCTAGATAAGATTTAATAAACAACCAAGCCCAAACACAAGAAAATCAGTTTCCTTCGTGTATTTTTTAATCCTGGCTCTGAGTGAAAACAAAGGAAACTCCAAACAAACCATTAATTAAGTGGTACAAAAACCACCACCACTGTTACACAGGAAATGTTTTTTTCTTAATCCAGCTCCATCTGCGGAGAAAGAACAGTGTAAAAACAGTTCCAGAAAACCAGACACCATTTGAAAGGAGGTGGGGAGAAGCAGGTCACAGCTGTTCCTGGTAAGAGCTGTGCAGAACCTTAAAATTATTCAAAGAGGAAGCTTGGCCATTTATCCCAAGGAGGCACCAAACACCTCAGGTAAAAACACATTCATGGGGTTCCCCCCTTCTATTCTTCCAGGATAATAATTTTGGCCAGATTCTGCACTCGTTCAGAGGTGACATTCCAAAACACCAGAGGTGCCCACTGCCCTGGGCCCATCCCACACCTCCTGCCACTCGGAATTGTCCAGAACTGGGGCAGGTCTCTGCATGGAATTCTGAAAGGGTTGCTCAAGGTGAAGGCCTGGATGACACCCAGAAATTACAGCAATGGGGACATGATGGTTTGAACATCCCAAGGATATTCAAAATTCGTAGTTAGCCTGGAGGAGAAGAGGAGGACGAAGGGAGGTGTTATCCCCATGGATTGAGTCTCTGAAGGGAAAAGATAAATGGTAATATATTGCTAATATAACAATTAGTAATTACCAATAGATGGCTCACAAGGTCTGGATGGGAATAATGAGTACAAACACCAGATTATTTCCAGCAGCTCCATCCTGTCAGTGTTACAAAATCAACAGTGGGATAACCTTATCCCAGCTCCCACAGGCGACAAGCAACACAAGCGGGAACACACCCTGCAGGTGTTACACAGCTCCAAGATCCAGCACACCACCTCTGAGAGCAGATAAAAAAACTTTGGGACCAGCAATTTGTCAACTAATATAATGAATATTTATAACAAATACATTCTAATGGCTCCTCTGAAAATTCCTTGATTTATGGTGAAGCACAGTTTAGCAACAACCAGAAAATCAGTGTGGTACCATTATCCTCATGATAAATCCAAAATAAAGCACTGTACCAGCTGCTAGGGAGAAAATTAACTCTGCCCCAGCAAAAATCAGGACACAAAATAATGAGCCCCAGTTTCCTCTTCATTTTTGTGAAATTTCCTTGTCCAAGCTGGTCAGTCTCTCTTGTTCCCAGTCACAGGGATACAGCTTCATGTCAGGCATGAAATTTAACAGAGGCAGAGGGGTCCTTGACCCCAAAGCAAGGATGCTCAGTGCTACAAAGGCCTGACACACCAGGCACACAGATCCCAGCTTCAAAGAGCAGCTCGTTGTCATCTGCACAGCAGCTGGGGCCAGGGCAGCTTTTGAAGATGCCCACCAAAGACATCCGAGCCCTAACCCAAGACAAAAAATAATAAACACCCTCCTGAGGTGACTTCTCTTTGCTGATCAAAGCCAGAGCGAGTGCTGGTGTGTTTGGGAAAATCCCAGAGCTGGGCTCACTTCGTACAAACTCCAGCTTTTAACAAAGCAGGGGATTCATGGGGATTTTCTGCACAGCTCAGCACAAAGGCAGGCTCCCCTCCAGGAGATCAACCTTCCCTGAACTGGAGAGTGCTAGAGGAGCCTTGGGTTGGAACTGCAAAGTCCTGCTAAGAAGGGACCTCCTGGAGGCACATGGAGCTTAAAGAACCACAGAAATAGTCAGGGAGTTGGTCAGGTTGGTTATTTTTCTAATCCCAGAGCAAGAGGCAGCTCAGACACAGCTGGTTTCTCAGCAGTGAGCATAAAACCCTCCTGACTCCTCACATTCCTCCTGATCTGGGATCAGAAGATCCCCACAGCACAGCTCTAACAGGATGTGTCTTCCAAGAGGTGTTTTTGGGATGAAGCACAGGTGGAGAGAGAGGAGCCCTAAGCACCATGCACGGTTTTAACCATAACAAATTTGAGCTGGAGGAAGTAGATTTAGATGGGATATTAGGGAGGAATTGTTCCCTGTGAGGGTATTGAGGCCCTGGCACAGGGTGTCCAGAGCAGCTGTGGCTGTCCCTGGATCCCTGGAAGTGTTCAAGGCCAGGCTGGACAGGGCTTGGAGCAACCTGGGACAGTGGAAGGTGTCCCTGCATGGCAAGAGGGGGCACTGGATGGGCTTTAAGATCCTCTCCATCCCAAATGATTCCATGATTCTGTGATTCAGCCCCACTTTCTCAAGCCCCTCTGTGCCCTTCCCAGCCCTGCTGGCTCTCGTGTCCCCCAGGGACCTCCCTGAGGGTCAGGGTCAGTTCTCATTCAACACATGAGACTCTCAGAGCTGCAAGCAGCAGTGAGCAGAAAGCTTTGTCCTTGCAGGAGAAAAGAGGGGAGGCTTGGATTGCATACACCAGCCCTCCTGAGAGGCATTCCCAGCTCCCTGAACAGCTTTCTTCTGCTGGAGCTGTGCCCAGGATGAGGCCAGGCTCTGGATGGAGACCTTTTTTATCTGCTTTGCCCCACAGAGCTGATATTTTTGGGTCAGGCAGAGCCTCGGGATGAAAGTCTGATGTCTGGCTGTACCCATTGCAGCTCCCACCACCTCTCCACTGCCTCTAACACTGACCTCCAGCTGCTCCAGGCTGGTGGGACCTGCCAGGGTTTTTGGCACCTTCCCCAGGGAGTAACCTTGGGCAAAAATCTGCCACACTCACCTCTTATTCTCTTATCCTGCAAAGACTTTGGGGACCCTCCCTAGAGCTGAGCTGATGCTGAGCAATCCCACCCTCGACTCCATCAAAAGCAGGGCTGGGATGAGGCACAGCAAAACCATCTCTCCTCTCTTGTCCAGATTTTCCTCAAGCTTCCAAAAACTAGGGCAGCCACAGGCACATCATCTCTGCATGTTTAACTTCTGCTGTCAGCCTGCAAAAGAAAAAAGAAAAAAAAAAATCAGGAAGGCAGCTCCCAGTGCTGCAAACTTTGCAAACTTCCCAGGAAAAGGAGATGGATTTATTCTCCCCTCACCACTGTGGTTTGCAGGAAGTGCCTGTCCCCAAGGACAGCACCTGCAGCACAGGAATTCCCTGAGTGCCACCAGATCCTGCTGCTCCTTCACATGAAATCCGGGATCCTGGAGCTTCCCACTGCAGCCCTGTGCAGTTTGCTGGGTTTGGAGAACATGATTCCAAGGAAAAGAGCAGAAGCTGCTGCTTCTTGCATGTTAATAAGAACAAAACATATGCCTGTAATTCTGTGTATCAGACAGGCAGCAGCCTCAAAGAAACTGGAGCATTTGGAGCATTTTGGAGCTGCTTTCCTACATATTTCACCATTTATTGCTTAACACAGCCACAGCAGCAGCCCCACTTTTATAAAGACAAGGTACAAGGCAAGTCCCTGAGTTTACAACTGCTTTTACAAAATGTTCTTAAAGCCCAAAATGCTCCGGAGCATCTCCCAGTGCTGTTTTCCTCTGATTTGCCAATTGTTCCCTTGATTAAAGGGGGAGGAGTAACCCATTAGACATGCAAAGTCAAAGATCACTGTGGTGTAACAGCACACACAAAAAAATTAGGGAGCAAAAGGGAACTGTGACAAATTGAGTTCACTTATTTTTGTCTTTTTTTATCTTCCTTTTTTGTGCGTGTGTATTTATCAGCCTCTATATACAAAAAAAAAAAAAAAANAAAAAAAAAAAAAAGAAAAAGGAAAAATGCTTTTGGTTTTTGGTTTTTGTGTTGTATTTTTTTTTTTTTCTTAAAAAGTAAATGTCTTGGTAGTAACTGCCAGCTAGAACTCTGGAAACCTGCAGGATTTTCTGCAGTGGGGAGGGCTGGTACAAGCCTTGCAATCCCTGACAAAGTGGAGGGACTGGAAATGCTCCAAGAGCCATCCAGCCTGTGTTCCATCTGAAAGGACATCAATAAAACATGATCTGCTTCCCTTCAGCTGAGAGCGACCCATAAATAATAAAACTCTTAAGATGTGGAGTCCAACGTGAAACAGGAGGAGAAAATCCCCTGGAAATGATGTGGGAGAAGTTAATTTAGGAGCCCCTGTGGTTTGTTCAGTGCTTCCCTTCCCAAAGCATCACCTGAGACAGCAGGGATGCCCTGGGGAGGACACATGGCCCGAATAGCACCCACACAAACCCAGGGGTGGATGTGCTCCTCCTCCCTGTCCTGCACGGCCTGGGATGTCCCCTGGGGCTCTGCAGGCTCACCTGGTGGCACAGAACAAATGCCACGCTGTCAGAATGGTGCCAAAGCAATTTGTTGTACAACTGGGAAGTGCAGGTGTGGGAGAAACCTTCAGGAGTGCCTGGATAAAAGCACTGCCCTTGGAGGTCTTCAGTCATGAAATTACAGAACAGAATGGTTTGGGCTGGAAGAGAACTTAATTCAGTTTAACCTACAGGGCACGTTCCACTGTCCCAGGCTGCTCCAAGCCCTATCCAACCCGACCTTGGACACTTGCAGGGATGGAACAGCCATAAATTCTTTGGGAAACCTCTGCTAAGGCTTCACCACCCTCATAGGGAAGAATTTCTTCCTAATATTTAACCTAAATTTCCCCTCTTCCAGTTCACACCCAGTCTCTGTCCCTGACCACTCCTTCCAGCATGGCCTCTTTCCAATAACCATAATGGATTCTGATTTTCATCCCAGCAATGAGGGGTGAAAATTTACCTGGAGAGATATAAATTGACTTTATGTTGTCTGTAAAGGAGAAGCTCTCACCAAGGCCATGCTCTGCCCCATGACCAGCATGGGGTATATTAAGATTGGCAGCACATTTATTAATGCACCAGAGTTTCAGAGAGCAACACGCTGGAGCATAAATAAGAGAAAATAGACACCTCCACTTGACTTCAATAAAGTCAGCAGAAAAGGGTCAGCAAGGGGTAAAAGGTTCAGGAGTGAAAACTGAGCCACAGACTTTCCTTGGTCACAGGTCAGAAAACAGAATTAAATAAATGATTAACAGCCTGGCTTGTACAAACTCAGATAAGTCAGTGCTGTAAAGAGTTCCGGGGATCTCACCCAGAGGTGAAGGTTATGTGGTGTTCCTACAATTGTCTTCAATAGATTAATGTCATGTTTTATTTGTCTTAATAAAAGAGGGGCTGTTGCTGTGGCTGTGTCCGCGCTTCAGCTCCTACCTGTAAAAAAAAACCACCCTGCTCTTGGGAAACTGTATTTGATTAAGTTTGGGGAGATTTATTTTCTGCTCATTCCAAAGGATCTTCAATGAAAGACTGGAATCTGAATCTCCATTTTTAATCTTTATTTCTTTTTGCATTGATTTTCATCTATTTTGTGGGTTTTTTTTTTCATCTCTCCTACTACACACAGAAATATCACAAGTGGCATAACAGTGTCAGGCAGGAATATTTAAGCCTTATTTGAATTACACTTTATTTACTAATTAGGATATGCTTAGCATTTTAAGCAAACATTCATTTCTTTCCTGTTTGTTTGAGAGACTCTTTTTCTCTGAGGGATTGCTTGAAAGATCCAGAAGCCTGAAAAATCCACTTTTTGCATCTGCAGCTTCCCTGGTGTTTTCAACAGCAATGGCTGAACTTGGGCTGCAAATTTAAAATGTTTTCAAGCACGTTTTAGTGCAGTCTGCACTCAGATCCATTGAGGGAAATCATGGAGCCCTCAAACAATCTGGGTTGGAAGGAACCTTAAAAATCTGGTTCTACCTCCCTGCCATGGGCAGGGACACCTTCCACTGTCCCAGGGTGCTCCAAGCCCTGTCCAACCTGGCCTTGGACATTCCCAGGGATCCAGGAGCAGCCACAGTTTCTCTGGGCACCTGTGCCAGGGTCTCACCATCTCACCACCCTCATAGAGAAAAATTCCTTCCCAAAATCCCCGTTAAATTAACCCACAGCAAACTTCTGAGAAGGACAAGACACCAGGTTGGCTCTCTGGTGCCACTTAACACATTCAGTTTCCACATTTTCATCTACTTTCGTTCTTCAGCTGCCCCCAAAATCCCAAAACTGGCACTGAGATCTTGATTTTTTAATGACTACTGGAAATGTGGGGAAATTCAGAGGGGCTCCAGGGTTGCTAACCTAGACAAAAAAGGGTGGCTGATATGGAAAAAACCCCAAACCTTGTGATTGGAAGCCCGAGAATCCTGACACTCCACAAGAAATGGGAAAGAGGATCAGGCAATGCCGTCGTCCATTGCTGTGACAGCTTCTCTACAGCTTGTTTGGCACTTTGCATCTGAAGGAGCCTCGTGCATTTGTCATAGTAACTGTCCCCAGAATCTCAGAATGCTGCTCAGCCTGGTATCAGCACATCCCCCTCAACCCTCTTGGTGAGTAAACAGAGACAAATGAATGCTCTGCTCAAAAGGAACTGCAGCTCTGGGAGGCAGGACACAGCTCTGCAAAGAGCAGGTCTGGACTAGAACAGATGCAAATGTTGGTCCAAGAGGGTGAAAATCATCCTCTGCACCATTCCTGGGCTGGGCAGGAGGGAGGAGTGATGCCCTGAAGGACAGCACCACTCCTTTCTCCACTGTGGGATGCTCTTCATGCTCTTTGTCCTTCTCCTGGTGACCCCACCAGCCTCAGTCACAGCAAGGAGTTCATCCCTGAGGATGGAGACAGACACATGGACACCTCCTAGAGCTGCCACATAGCTCCCTGTGCATGCCATGCCAAAAGGGTGCTGCTCTGACTCCCATCAGCAGGAAAACGTGCTGCACCCATCCCAGATCCAAAAGGAGATCATGAAAAGGAGGGAGAGCATCTTTAAAAATGTGTAGATAGCGACAGGACAGCAAGGAATTGTTTTAAATGAAAAGAGGGGAGGTTTAGATAGGATGTTGGGGTGTTTGGGTTTTCTTTCACCCTGAGCAAGCTGAGGAGAAGAAATCACCCCCTGGCTGGCAGGGATAAGCTGGGAACAAGAAGAAGACGAGTAGCACTGCCTGTTTAAGTTTGGCCCAGTGAATGAGCCAGCACTGATGTACAAGTTTGAGTTTTATCAAACGTAGACAGGCCTGAAGCAGAGCTCTCCAGCTGCAAAGAGGAGTGGAAGGAGGAATCTCTTGCCAGAGGATCCTCTGGACTTGCATCCAGAGTCACCAGCACTGAGGCCCAAAAGTTTTGAACAATTTTTGAGGTAACACCCCTGTAGCTCCAGACCCTTCTGTCATGGTTTCCCTTTCCAGGTAGTCCTGTGCTCAGCAAAGGGGAGACTCCTCTTCTTCCTCCCTCCCTGACTGAACACCAGTGTCCTCTTCTCTCTCCACCTGCCCCACTGTGCCCCCCAAACCCTCAGGGTTCCTTGTGCTTTTCAGCTTCAGCCCCAAAATCCTCCTGAGCCCCTCCCAGGACCAGCAGCTTTCAGCATCTCTCCATCACTGGACAGGAATCAGCTGGGTTGGTGTGAGCCAGATGTTTCCTGGAGGAGCTGCCAGCCAGACTCACACTCTTCTTCCTGGCAGGAACATCACAGCTTTTCCCAGCTTGGTCTCAGCCTCCACGGTGCCCTACAGGAGTTTGTTCCTTTTCTCTTAGTGCTGCTCAAACAGCTGCTCCAGGGGGCTCCAGAGGGCTCAAGACAAGCTCCAGGCAGCTCCAGGCAGCTCCAGAGAGTTCCAGAAAGATCCTGACAGATCCAGAGAGCTCCGGGCAGTTTCAGACAGCTCCAGACACTTTCAGAGAGCTCCACAGAGCTCCAGTCAACTCCAGGGAGCTCCAGGCAGCTCCAGAGAGCCCCAGTCAGCTCCAGAGACCTCCAGACAACTCCAGTCAACTCCAGAGAGCTCCAGACAACTCCAGTCAACTCCAGAGAGCTCCAGAGAGCTGCCTTAATCCAAGGAAGCCTCATTTTTTCTGTGCAATTTCAGGTCCAATGTCATAACATCCCAATAATGTATCAGAGCTGGGATGTCTCCTTCAGCTCTGTTTTTGCCCTGACATCTTATCCTGATGCAATTAGAGGAACAGCCCAGGAGACTTTCCCAGCTTTCCCAGCTTTCCCAGTTTTCCCAGCTCCTGGGTACCACTGCTGAGGAGTCTTTGATCACTGTTAATGACGTTGGCTCAGCAAAATTCACCAAATTCGAATGCAATTAGAAGGGGAGTAACTGAATTTGCTTTATTGGCTCTCCTCTGGGAACACACAACATTCCCTCAAGGTGTTCTGAGGCTGTGTGTAACTCCACAGCTTTAGACACCCTGCCACATACCCCATATCAGAAACTGAGAGAAGTTTAATCACATTTTTCTTCCTAAATTGCAGCTTCCAGGCAATGTGGTGACCTATGGCTGGAAATCTTCTTTACAAAGGCTCTTGATTTATTTTGATGAAGATGGATAAGCCCATCCTGTATTCCCAGCACAGGAGGGCATTTTAGGATTCATATCATCACTGTGAGATGTGCCTCTGGTGGTATAATCACAATTTCCAAATGCAGGCAGAGAAGGACTGGATGGGGACCATTCAATCCCTTTTCTGATTACAGGTCTCAGAAGGGAACTGCTTGCAGCTTATTCAGCAGTTTGGATGTTTGGTTTCCTCTTACTTTTTCCTTTTCCCATTTTATCTCCACCAGTGGGAAAATAAGGATAAAAGGAGGACAGGGCAGAAAGAATATAAACCTTGTACCTCCACCCCAAAATGGGTGAGCACTCATTGCTCACCCATTATGTATTGGCTACTCAACTTTTATTTTTTGTGGATATAGAATGTGTTTGTACATAATCAATCATGACAGCAGTCTCTCTCAGATTAGTCCCTCATCTATTCCAGGTATGTTTTCATTTGCCAAGTTGAAAGGCTGGTGTTGAAAAGTCAGAAAACTTTCCACCATAAAATAAAATTAAATGAAATAAAATGAAACAAAATGAAATAATAATAAAATTTAAAAAAATAAAATAAAATAAAATAAAATAAAATAAAATAAAATAAAATAAAATAAAATAAAAGCCTCTTCACTGCTGCTCATGTAATTTTCAGTATCCCAGAGGAGCAGCAGGGAGCTGAGCTCAGCACAAGCTGTCCTGGTTTGTCTAGACGTGTATTAGCATACAAAAGATTAAAGATGCAGTGGATATTTTGGATCCTGCAATGTGCTGTGGACCAAATTCTTTGCAGTTACTGCTCTCCTGAAAGCCTGGGGGAGTTGCAGCTCTGATGGCAGCAGGGAAGGTGAGGGTGGGAACCTCCTTCTGGGTGTGACATCTCTAAAATGCAGATATTTAAGCCTGAGATTCTCCCCCCAGTTTCCTTCTGTAGTCAAGAGAGAGAAATGGTCCCATCCAGAGGGGAATTCTGGATGGGACCATTTCTTCAAGGGTTTTTTGGGAGAAAACGATCTTCCTGGGAGATCTGAACCGGAGCAATCCACCAGATCACGCCACTGAAGCAACTGGGGCTCCCCAAGGCCACTCCACAGCCCTCACTGACAGAACAGATGGAATTCAGGCTTTCCTGGATGTTTCAGCCATGCTTTTCCTTCCTGCCCTCAGGAACAGGTTTGTAGGATCAGCTCAGGTGTGTAAGGAGATGATCTTGGCTGGATCATGTTCCATCCAAAGAGCTGCAGGATTCCAGCAGTGGCAGCTCTGGGTCCCTCTCCTGCAGGGCACAATTCCAGCCTGAGCTGACATCAAAGCCAGAGCGACTCATTTGTGCTCAGAGGCATTCACTGGAAGTTCATCTCTTTTCCCAGCACCAGGAAAATCACTTCACTTGTGAGTGAGAGGCTTTTTGATCAGCCTGAGACAGATGTCTCACAATGCAAACCCCTCTGCCTGCTCAAGGTGCAGCCTGCACTGCTTTACAAACTTGGTTTGCTTTGTTTTCCACCCTCAGGTTGTTTTTTTACAAAGCAGCACTGCAAAGTGGGACAATTCACACTCTGCCAGAGCCCATCAGAGAACTTTCCAGCCTCTGTGAGTCTTGCCACATGTATTTATTTTTTAATCACGGGATGGTTTGGGTTGGAAGGGTCTGCAGAGATCATTCAGTGCCACCCCCTGCCATGGGAGGGATACCTCCCACTATCCCAGGTGGCTCCAAGCCCCATCCTTGGACACTTCCAGGGATCCAGGGGCAGCCACAGCTTCTCTGGGCACCCTGTGCCAGGACCTCCTCACCCTCCCAGCCAGGAATTCCTTCCCAATATCCCATCCATCCCTGCCCTTTTTCAGTTTCAAGCCATTCCCTGTGCCCTGTCCCTCCATGCCTTGTCCCCAGTCCCTCTCCAGCTCTCCTGGAGCCCCTTCAGGCCCTGCCGGGGGCTCTGAGCTCTCCCTGGAGCCTTCTCCTCTCCAGGTGAGCCCCCCCAGCTGTCCCAGCCTGGCTCCAGAGGGGCTCCAGCCCTCCCAGGGCTGCAAATCCGCATGGCTGGGGCTTGTCCAGCTCCTCATCCATAGACACCCGCAGCCTCCAACATCCCCTGATCCTCAGAAAGGAGTGAGAGCCCGAGGGAATAAATAATCTTTGCTGTACAATAGGTGGTTTGCATTTGTCCCTAGAAGTGCTCCAGGCATTTCTGTGAACATTTCAGCTGTCAGACCTTGGTCTGGGTCACACAGCTGGGACACAGAGCTGTCCCCACCACCCTGGGATTTGGGACACTCCCAAAGGAGAAGAAAAGTGGAGAGGAGCAGGTGACACCAGCCTATGACACACCCGTGTTCCTGTGTTGTTCTCCTAAATGAGCAATTTCCAAACAAAAGGAAAAGGAGCATTCTTAAAGGGTTCAGATGTTTTGATGACATTTTTGAAAGAACCTATTTCCACCCACACAAGTTGTTCATTTGGAAAATTTCCCTAATTGCTCTTTTGTTATCTTAATTCTCCAACTTTGATCAGAGCACTTTGATGCAAATGAAATGTTTTATTCCGGGGGTTGCAGTAGCTCAAAACACTGCTTTCCCTAATTACCCTGATTGCAGAGTCAGGGCAATTTGCCTGCCTGGCACAGGAGGTGACAAATGGCCAAGTCACAGCTGAGGCACAGAGGTCACCACGACTTCCCAGCCAGGGTAAAGCCAAAATGTGGTTCCTGTTTTGGCTGCTCTTGAGAGACAGGCAATGGAGATGGGCTTGAGAGTCAGGGGTGAATTCCAGCTCTTCCCTCAGGGTCTCCCTGAGGTTTGGATGCCTCTCCCTGAGCTCCTCAGCCCACCAAGGGGACAATTCACCTCATTTTTAAGAGGACACATAAATAGGTCAAGCATATTGTTCCCTAAAACTACCAGCTTCTTCCCTAAATCCATTATCAGAGCACAGGGACAGAATTTATTCACCTAAAATCAGGTTTCTAATGTTGAGAGCCATGGGGCTCCAGTGCATGCTCAGCTGCCACTGCAGCAGGCACTGAGCATCTTGTGCACCCTGCCTGTCCCATACATGTATTTAAAATACCCCAAATTGTGTGAAAAGGTAGCAAACACATGTTTAGAGCTGATCACAAACTTCAAGAGGCAGAGAAAGCCATAATTCTCTGAAGAGTTTGCTCTAATAAGTGAACTGCTCTCACTTGTCATATTTTTCTCCTGGCTTTGTTGTGTTCTTGTTTAGATTAAAGACCCCATTTTGCATCCACCCCCTCCCTGGCAGTGATGTCCTTTTAAAGACAGCAATCAATCCCCCTCTGCACAGACTTTTTGGGAGGTCTTACTGCAAGATTTACTTTCCAATTGTGAAATAATTCCCATGGGAGGCAGAAAGAGGCAGAGTAGGGGAAAAATAAATTTGAATGGAAGCTGTTTCTTGAAGAGAATTCAATCCCAGGCAAAGCACAGAACACACAGGATGCAGAATTGTACAAAAAGTCTTCTTACAAACAAATTTCTGGTTCTTCCTAACATCATTTCCAGAACTGAATGCTGTCCTTGCATTTTAGGATTGGATATTATTCCACGCAATGCAGGGAATTTCCTCTTACATCTTGG
Organism: Rhabdornis inornatus; assembly: GCA_013397075.1. Taxonomy (NCBI): domain Eukaryota; kingdom Metazoa; phylum Chordata; class Aves; order Passeriformes; family Rhabdornithidae; genus Rhabdornis; species Rhabdornis inornatus. The sequence goes on along the minus strand of VWZS01008191.1, from coordinate 443,276 downwards.
CCATCACAATCAAAGTGAGCTCACTAATAAAAGAGATTTTTAGTACCTCCACACTGGGAAAACCTCAGCACAGGGAAAGGGAGCTCTGCCAAACCAGGCAAACCGTTGAGGGGAAAGTAATTTGTTAAGGCACTGATGGCTTTCATTACCAAGCTTTCAACCTTTGTGACTTCCAACAGGAGGAGCAGAGATTTTATTACAGGTGTAAGCTAAAGCAGGGAAGTAATTATGTTAATGAACAAGGCAGAGAGCTCGGTGAGGCAGAGCCAGGGGAATGAATGAGCTCAGGGCACCATTTAGGAGGGCACAGGTGGCAAATGTCACCTAGGAATGAGGGATCTGCACCAGCACCTCAGGAACAGAGGAGCAAACAGTGTTTGCTGCTCTGAAAAGAAAAAAATTAAAAATAAGGATGTAGAGTAACTGGTCAGTGATGTGCAAAATATTCAGTTTATTGCTTCGAATTCTATCTGAAGGTCAGGAACCTACTGATACATGGTTGAATGCCACATAACTGCCTAAAAAATGCCATCAGAAAATGAACTGGCCTCTGGAAGTTTCTGCTCTGGTGTAGAAAGAGCCTGGGTGACTCATTTGAAATTGTCTGTTATGTTTTAAACATCTGATATTTGACCAAAATTGTTCTTCCCTTCTTGTTTCAGTAGGTAAAAGAGGATGGGAAAGGGAAATTATGGCCCTGTCACAGAGGCTGCTTGGGCTGCCTGAGCTAAGGAGGATGAGCACCTCCCTGATGTTCTGAGTGACTTTTTGTGCTTTTGTCTTAATTAAGCATTTTTCATTTGAAGATGTGCCTGCTCATTGCAAGGGTGTTGTAGATGACCTTTAGAGATCCTTTCCAACCCAAATTCTTCCATGGTTCTGTGATTTGGCTTCAAAATCAAGCCTTCCCTCACCAGACAGGTCTTTCCTGTGTGTTTGCAAGACTGATGAAACCACTCTTCTCCAAAAAAAGTGCATTTCAAGAACCCTCTACTGCTGGAACCCTGGAAACTGAGAATTTTCAACTTTCTGTGCTGACAGGCACTGACCCCCAAGAAAGCACAGCTTTTGACCTGAGGCCATGGAGAAGGCTTACAAAATTGAATGATAAAACAAGAATTATAAGTGTGTAGTTTAAATAGAAATATGCAATACCACATGGTGAAAATACTTAGATTTTAAGGTTTTATGATATAGTGATATATACAAAGCAAGATGGAGGTTTTAGGGTGGAGGTTTTGTCTTTCTTCTTCAGCTTCTTCATGGGTCTAGGTGATATTTTGTAATTGGATAGAAAAGTCCACATTGCCATGGGTGGTTGGTTATTGGGTTAAAAGTAAAAATAATTTCGATGCCACTTCTTAATTGGACAATTTACCCTTAAAAGGCCTTGTAGAGAGAGAGAGATACATCTCCATTTTTAGTTTGTTAGCTTAAAGTGCTGTAGAACTCATGGTTTGTGAGACTGTAATATAGATAAGAATTAATAAACATTTGAGTCCGAACAAGTTCCTTCTTTGCCAATAAATAAATCCCCAATAAATGGGTCCAAAGGAGGATAAAAATAATCTTTCTGCTCCAGCTGCCAATTCCACAGGATGTCCACTCCATGCAAAGCCTTGCAGCCACCTCCTGCCAGCCCCTGGCACTCTCACAGGGCCACAGGAGCAGCTCCACTGCTGTTCCCAAGCTCCTGAGCATCCCTGACGACACCTTCACAACCTGCCCTGCCCTCCTGGGACTCCTTGGCAATGGGATCTCACATCACAGGGCTTTGATGGGCAGTGCTTTTTAATTTGATTTTGCAGAGGCTGCTTTCAGGGTGCACCAGACACCTCTGGCAAAATGTTCCATCTGAGGGCACAGAAGAACCAAGCAAGGGATGTGAGTCATGGTGAAGTGTTTTAAATGCATGAAAACTTTTTTTTTTCCCTAGGGGACTAAAAGCTGCACACTTGGCCTATTTTTAGTGCAGCTGGCAGTACATCAGCATCAATATAGCTGCAATATTTTAATGGGTGACAAGTTATGGAAGGAGCCATCAGTCCCTGGTTAATGGATGCATTCTTGGCTTGGGCCAGTGTGAGCTGTTCTTCTTCTGTCTCCTTGCTCCACAATTTCCTCCTGCTGAGAGCTCCCCTGTTACAAGTCACTGTCACTCAGCTGAGTGATGGCAACTTGTCCATGGGTCCAGCACAAATGTTGTGAAATGGGCATTGAAAGTAATTAAATACCCTTAATTAATGCCCTTTCTCCTGCCTGTTCAGGCACAGGAATGTAGCTATAAGCATGTAAAGTAGCTCATTCTTATGAGCCCTAATGATGGCAGCATGATTGAGATGAATAATTTTAAATCCAGAAGTGCAAATCTAAATGTCACTCCTCCATCTCAGGCTGTTGACTGAGGTGTGACATTTTACAAGGCTTTGTGGTGATAGGATGAGGAGGAATGGCTCTAAACTGATAGAGGACTGATTTAGAGTAGATATGAGGAAGAAATTCTTCCCTGTGAGGGTTCTTTTCAGAGAAGCTGTGACTGCCCCTGGATCCCTGGAAATGCCCAAGGCCAGGCTGGACAGGGCTTGGAGCAACCTGGCACAGTGGAAGGTGTCCCTGCCCATGGCAGGGTGTGGAATGAGATGAATTTTAAGGTCCCTTCCTACCCAAACCACTCTGGGATTCTGTGATTTGATCCATTAATTGAGAAAGTCTCAAAAATCCTTCTAGACACAGGATGCCACTGGACAACCCTGGTTACAGAAACACCCAGGTTGGGGTTGGGACAGATTTGAGACTGATTTCTGCAGAGAAAACAGAACAGACTCCACTGCTGTGATGTGCCCTGGCCAGCAGCTGCTCTCCTGGAAGCTGGGTGCTCCTGGGAGCTGCCTTACCCCAGCACTGAGGCATCTGAAGAATCCTTGGTACACAGAGGAGCTGATGCTAAACACGAATCCACAGGTGGGAAATGGTTTGGAAACACTGCCAGGGTTTCTCTCACTGGCTGGGGAGAGACAAGTTCTCTTGGTGCCACCAGTCAGCCTTTGCTTCCTGTGCTATAAATGATCATGGTCAGGAAAACACTACCTGCTAACCTAGCTGGGTTTATGGATGCAAAATGTTGTGAGGATCAGGTTTAAAGTTCTCATGTCCCAGTGTTCCTGGGTGGAGGTGGAGATTCCCCTCCACAGCTCCGCATGGTGCTCATGGAACATCTTCACAGGCCAGCACAATCTAACCAGCCATGGCACAGCCAGGACATCCCCAGCCCTGGGCACAGAGCCCCATGTGAAGGGCACACCCTGAGAGGAACATGGCATGCAGAGCTTCCCTCCCCATCAAGGTTGGGATGGATGCACCTCCCTGTCACCCCAGAGTCACCCATGAGGACATCCCAATGCTCAGCATTTACATCTGGTGAACAAATTGTGCTGCCACTGCCTCCAGGAAAGTCCCCAAGGCAGGAGTGACCTGACAGCAGGCAGCAAAGCTTCTCCCTCTGTGACAAATTCTCCTCCTTCAGCAGGATGGATGGGAGCTCTGATTTCCTGGGCATGAACAATCAGTTGTGCTGAGGTCCCTTAACTCACCAGATAAATGCATTGGGAGGTACCAGCTGTCTGAGCAGACACACAGCCAGGCAGCTGGACAAGAAAAAGAGATTTTAGAGCTTGGTCATGATGGATTTCAAACATACTCAGAACTGAAGTGAGGGCTCTACTGTGTTCATTCTGCAGGAAATGACAGCAAGGGGTGAATACCTGAGGAGAGCTTTGGGAATACTGTGGCTTTTCAACTTAAATAAGGAGACAACACAAATTAAAGGAACTAAAAATTCTGTGCTCCTTGGGGCCATTGATTAGGGCAAGAAGTTGACTGTGCCCACTACAATTTTGTCCTGAAGGATGCTTTCCTGGAAGTCACCCCCAGAATTACCAGGTATTGGATCCCAGAAACCCCTCATTCCTCATTCTAAATTTTAATTTTTGGAAGCTGCTGTGCTGGTGTGTGTCTTTTTGTCAGGAAAGGGTCTCAAAGCCACCAACTCCTCCTGAAGGCCAGAGCTGCTGTGATCCTCCAGGCATTGGCACTTGCCTGCAGATTCTGGAGCAGATCAAGGCCGCACTGATGCAGGTACAAACTACACAAAGAAACAGACAATTCCTGCTGCAAAAGTCTCCAAATCCAAATATAAGACAGAAACACTGAGAGGAACATGTTCTTTTACAGACTGGGAAGTGAGGCACAGATGGAGTGCATGATTCCCCCAGGGTCACTTAGGGAGGCAGAGGCAGGACATGGGAGTGAATAAAGATCTCCTGAAATGTGCTGAGCTCCTGAAAGCTGGAATAAATCCCTCTTTGCAGTCACAGCACAGACAGGAGACATGAACATCCCTGCTTTGAATTGCAGCTGCTGAGTCTCTCTAACACAGTGGGACTTCCCTGGAAGAGCAGGATAGAGAAACTAGTATGGAACCTCTGCAGTCCAGATGTGGCTTGGAGGCCAGATTTTACATGTTGGGAAAGAGGATGCAAACAGTGAGCTCTTAACCCCAGAAACAATTTTCCAGAGGAGAAAATTCAACCCATACTAGAGAACTCGGGATATTGCAAGGCCAGGCTTTGGCTGTGACACATAAACATGAAATAGATGCTAAAGACCACAAATGCTGTCACTTTGTGGGTGTAGAGAAAGAATTCAAGTGCCATTATTTCTGCCTGGCTTGTGCTTGACAACACAATTTTCTCCCAACTCTTGTTAATGCTGGCATAAAGAGAGGCCAACCACTGACACACACCATCAGTGCTAATAAAAATCACGGTTGCTTGGCTCACAGAAATCCTTCTGAGAGCTCCTAATAAGTGGGAAGCTGCTGCTATTGCCACTACAGCTCCTGTGAATGTCAGCCTTTAAAAGAGGGAGGAAACTGCAAGGGAGATGTATCAGCTTTATGGCAGCAATAACATTTTGATTTCTAATCCACCATTGTTATTTTAAATGAGAAACTCTCATTGCCGCAGCTCAGCCTCTCTCATTCCTCTGCCCTTTACTTTATGGCAATTTGCAGGTGGTCCCATCCCTGGGGTCTGTGATGGACCATGGGAATTGATCCCTAAAATGACCCAGAGAGGGAAATGCCCACTTCCCACGTCACAAAATCCCAGAATGGTTTGGGTTGGAATGGAACCTTAGAGAGAGTCCAGTTCCACCCCTGCCATGGGCAGGGACACCTTCCACTATCCCAGATGCTCCAAGTATCTCCCCAGCCTGGCCTTGGACACTTCCAGGGATCCAGGGGCAGCCACAGCTCCTCTGGACACCTGTTCCTGATCTCTGGATCTGGGGCTGATAAATTTACATCTATAAATAGAAGAAGTTAATGCCTCTGCCTGTCCCTCACAAAATCACCCTCAGGGACCTCCATCCACAACCTCCACCTTCTCAGCCCCCCTTTTTCTCATTTCCTCCCTGTTCATAGAGGCCAGCTCTGGTTTTCCAGTCCCTTCTGCTTCCACCAACTCTGAGAGGCACAATTTAATCCCAAGGGTTGATTGAGGCATTTCTTTCTCACTGCAACATCTTTCCTCAATCCTTCAGTTCAACTCAGCCTTTTTCCTCTAACTCAGGCAAGCAACGAGCTCTGAGCAACCTTTCCTAGTGGAAGGTGTCCCTGCCCATGGAAGGGGCTTGGGACTGGGTGAGTCCCAAGGGACTCTTTTAGGGTCTCTTCCAACCCAAACCATTCTGTGGCTGCCCCAGCCTTGCTTTGAATCCTCCTTTGCTGAAGGCAGCCTTGTAAGCACTTGGTTGCAGGATGAAGGTAAGAGAAAAGCCAAAGAGATTTTGATGAGAAATCAAATTATAGAGCCTGGGGCTGCATCCTTGGCAGAGCTGAGACCTCGTTAGCACAGCTTTGCACTTATTTATGGAATTTGGGATGCACATCAGCATAAAAGGTGCTCTCTAAATTAAATATTACCAGGAAATATTAAACACTCAGGCGATGCAAAAATCAGGAGTTTCAGTGGCTTTCTGACTTCATCTTTTGTCCTTTTTCCTGTATCACTGTAACAAATCAGGGGTGAGAAGGGTAAGGAAAGGAGCTCAAAGGATACCAAGGGGAGTGGTTACTTCAACTCAGTTTGTGGAATCAAAATATAAAAAAAAAAAATAAAAAATGCAAAGATAGTGGAAGTATTTTCTCTTCCAAATGGGTCTAAGACAATTTTTTAAAATGCTCAAATGAATGTTGAGTAAGGGAATAGAAGGAGCAATCAGCTTCCTTGGGGCTGGGTCTGTGCAGGGACTGGAGTTGGATTCGATGGTTTTTTTGGGTTCCTTCCAATTTGGGATATTCTGTGATTCTTGGTATAAAGAAACCACCCAAAAACATGGGGCAGAGATAGATCAGATCCCTGAGGACACAACAAATGACATTCCTGGCACTGGCCCTACACTCCTGCATCCCTTCATCCCGGGGAAGGAACCCAGCTCCCAACCTTTGTGCTGCTGCTCCTGTGATGTGGGTCACAGGGCTTCCCAGAAAGCCAAGAAATGAAGATTTCCCTTTTGGCCACAGCCATTTAATGTCATTAATGAGCTGTCCCTCAGCCATTAGCTGCTCTCTGCATTCCCAACCAGACAAGCTGAAATCCAGGCTTCTCTCCAGGGCTCCAAAGCTAACAACTCTACAACTCTTCAGTGTAGAGCAGTCCACACAGTCTGCACCAAAGTTTGACAGATTAACTCATTTCCAGAGCCACAAGTGCTGGGCAGCAGTGCTTTTCCCCTGCCAGCAATGAATGCCTCCAAGCCATGACACTCAGGACATGATCTATAAGCTGTGGTCAATCAACACAAAGTTCTAGACAGCTCCTCCTCCCCTTTCCCCTCTCAAGCTGTGCAGAAGTGACAATTTTGGCTTTGCTGAGGGCAGGCAGGGAGAGATCCCACACTCAATAACCAGCAAGGCACACACAGCTCTGTTCAGGTTGGAATTTTATTCCCTTCTTTCACAGTCACTGTTTATAAACTGTTTGATCTGACAGGTGGCTTTTGCAGAGCATGGTAACAGCACAAGGAAAATTGACAGTTGTTCATTTAGAGTACAAATAACTGGACATTTTCTGGGGACTTCAGGCCTGTGAAATCACCAGGTTCCTCCTTTTGGGCTGGTTTTGCCAAGGGCAGATTCTGAGTTTCCTCCCAAGGAGGTGAAAATGCTGCCATTCATTATCACAGTGATGGAGCTCAGTTCAGCCCCCAGAAAAGCCAAGAGCAGCTCTCCCAAGTAACCAGGGGGAGGCACATCCTGGCAAGCTGGGCTGCTTTTTATTTTGCTTGAAAGAGGAAAAAACATGACAAACATGCAGAGGGAACACAGATCTCTCTAAGAAGTCATTTACATGGCCTGAAGAACACCATTTGCAGACAGAGGTCAGTGATGCAGATGTTTTTAAAAGACTTCTAGAGAAAAATGAAAGAAAACAGAAGATTCGGAAGAAAACCACAAGGATGATTCACAGATGTGAAAAAATCCTTTACAAGACTTGGACAATCTGATCTTGGTGGTAGCATCCCTGCCCATGGCAAGGGGTTGGAAGCAGTTGATCTTAAAGTCCCAAACCATTCTACAAAGAACATTTCATTGTCTTTAAACAGCCCCCACTTAGGTGCAGCAGCTTTGTCCCTGCAGCAGAATGTACAATGGGCCAGAGCAGTGTCACTTATGCTGTAAGAGCACAAAATTGGGGGTTTAATGGCTTTGGGCAGCCTGAATTCCTATTTTATACTTTTCATAAGGAACCAGGTCAATTGTGTTTCATGCTGAGGAGATTCCCTACAAAACAGGGAAGGAAAATGTAAAAGGAATGAGGTGGTGAATTTACTCAGTGCAGGGATGTCACACCTGACTGAGCTATTCCCTTGTGTCCTTCCTCTGGGGAAAAGCACCACAAACTGGTCCCAGTTGTCCAGATGTGAGCAAATCCTGATTAGCCCAGTGGCAGCTGGTGAAATATGTGATTCCTGGGATTTCTCTGGCCACCAGAGCAGCACAGGGACAGAATTCATCCCTGACTTGTGCTGGTGGCACCATTTCTGCTTGCTGTGCCATTCAGACTTCTAGGAGGAATCAGGGAAGTGGGGTGATGGTCACAGCTTGCTCTTAACCTCAAGGTCAGCAAATCCAGGCCCTGCTAAAGCCCTGCTGAGGCAAATATTAAATCCAGACTCTCAAATAAAAATACACACAAAGACACACACACACACAGCAGTGCTTGGTGACTGCTGGTCTTTCAAAGGCATCCATCTGTCCTTTCTTGGGGGAAACTCAGGAAAACTATATCAGAAATGAAATGATGATGGATTTGAGGTCTCCTGAGAGCCTGGTGTGACCAAATGTCTCTCCATTAATAAGTCTCTCCATGTTAGAAATTTTATAATGCTAAGGGAGAAGAAACATCCACGTCTCTGAAAGGCAAGAGCCAGGTTTGACACAAGAGTCCTTGCAATTACACAGTTCTCAGAGAGAACAGTTTAAATGAAATATGGGCATTTCTGGGTTCACACTGGCCAAAATCAGCAGCTTCTCCAGGCTGAGTGCCCAGTGCTGCTGTTCTCAACACCTCAGGCAACAGGGAAAGTGTCCAGGTCCAGGCTGGATGGGGCTGAGCAGCCTGGTCAAGTGGAAGTGTCCCTGCACATGGCAGGGCCTTGGAACTGGCTGATCTTGAAGGTCCTTTCCAGGAATCTGATGGATTTTACTCCTTTCAGTTCTCTGATTCCCCATCCTCAGCATTCAAGGGCCATCATCCAGCTCTGAGGGCACTTCACCCTGAGACAGAGCAGCTTCAAACACCACGGGGCAGGCTGGAAAACAAACTGTGTCCTTCACAGGAGAAGGGCTCTTATTGCCTCAGCAAGATTAAAAAAATAAAAACCTCTCAGAAGGGATAGGAAGTGGAAAACAGCATGCTGGCACCCAGGATATGAGAGATATTCCACTGGATATTCCCTGCTGGGAGCTGGAGAAGGGCATCCAAAAGGAAATATCTGAAAGGAAATTCTCCTCTGAAGGATTAGAAGCTTTTTGTATTAAAGCATTTGAAGTTTTCAGGCTTTAATTCAGTTTCCCACTGTTAAAGGCTCAGGCAAGGATGTGGGACATCCTGGTTGCAGTGATTCCCTTCTCTCCAGTCCTGGTCCTGGCTTTCCTTGGAGGTTTGTCCTTGCAAAGTTCCTGCAGTATTGTGGCACTGGCTCCATCCCACCCATCACCAGTTTAGCTCAGAAAGCACAGTTTCAGGCTGGGGTTTTGAAGGAGCAGATGGATTTAGAGCTCCTAATCCTTGCAAGTGTGTGCAGCCCCTGCCTGCATTTAGCAAGACAATTCACATTTTAGTGAAATCCAGCCCTGCTGGGTCACAGCACGGATGTGAAACCAACAAAGAGGGGAAAAGCAACACAAAGACTGGCTGCTGCTTTAGGCTGAGTTTAGGGGCAAAAAGAGGAGTGTTCAGGCTCTAGTCTCTCATTCCTGGCACCCAGGAGGGCACAAATGTTTTACACAGAAAGACAAATTCCCTGTGGGGTGTTCCTGGTACCCACCAGGGCTCCTCTGCTGCTGAGGTGACAGCACAAGGACATTGAAGACAAAACATCATTTCAAGTGTGGACTCAAAGACCTTAGAGGACTTTCCCAGCCATAATGATTTTATGATTTTTCTAAACCAGCCCCTTGCAGTCAATCAAAGCTGTGGAGAGCAAAGCAGAGATTTTTGTGTGTGTGGTCGGTTGCTTATTCTGAGTTTTCTTGTTTTTCCCCCTTCCTGTTCCTCTCCAAGTCTGAGTTTTCACACCTCAGCCCTTAAGAGGAAGGGTTTGTTCCTGAGATCAAGCTGCCAGGACCCTGCCTGGCTCTCACACCTCCTTCATCTCCCTCCAGTGCTGCCTCCCACCCCTTCCCACCTTCCTTCCCAGATTTCCACCAGGGAGAAAATCTGCAGAGCTTCACCCCCTGCTCTTCTCCCTGTGGTTCCTGTGCCCAAAGCCTGAGGTTTGTATGCTCCCTGTCCTCTCCAAGAGCAGGGATTGGGTGTCCTGGGCTGCTCCCCCTTTCCCAGCAATCCCTGACATATGGGATCACCCTCCCCTGCCCATTTCTCATTTCCTTGAGCAGACAGCAAAGAAATATTTCCCTTGTGAAAAGTTGAAGGAATTTTCTGATTTTCCTGGTTGGAAGCTCTGGGGATCTTTGTCTTCCTCCACCACCACCTAATGGCATGAGAGCAAACAGCATCTGGATCCCAGGGAATTCTGTGGAGCTGTTCTAGGAGCATGGAGGCACACACACAGCTCTGTCACTTGGGATTTACTGCACAGAGCAACCCCTGCCAAAATAACCCAAACCAATCCTGCCTCACCACTCCCAGGGACACAATTCAGCCACTGAAAAATCATTATGTCCCTTTTACATAGGAAACAGAGGCTCAAAAGGACAAAATGATCAAAGAGAGGAGGAAGTAACTCAGGTTTTTTGTCATCACAGGAGCAAGCAGAGTTCATCCCTGCTCCCTGTGTGCCTGTACCTGGAGTTCTGGGCCAGTCCAGGACAGCCCAGCACAGCCGGGCCCTTCCAAATAGATTTCCACAGTTATGAAATGGCTCAGGACAATTTAAATTCTGCCTCCCCCTCACACCAAAGCAAAGCCACCGATTTTTCTGACGTTCTCCTACAGAACAGTTTGATGCTTCACAGTTTATGTGACCTCCAACATGCAATGTATCAATAAATCCTGCACTTGGGTTCAGGATTTTTGGTGCCAGGAGGTATTTAGGGCTTTAATTCTTTAATGAGAAACTTCAATGAAAGTTTAAAACCACACAGCCTGCCTGGGTTAGCAATGAAGCCCTAATCAAAAAGAAGCACTGAGGTTTATCTCCATGCACATCAGATCTTTAGAACATCTCCCCTCCAAAGATCACCCAGGCTTAAACATTTCCCTGGATTTAAACCCAAAAAAAAAGTCTGTTTGGACTATCAAACCACAAAAAGATGTTGCCAGGTCTGCCAGAGCTGAAAATTGCTGGCAAGGCAAGGAAAAAATCAGGATATGTGTTATGTCAGGAATGTCTTGTACCTTGAAAGCTGAAACACAGGGAGGGAATTTGCTTTGCTACAGCTAAACCTCATCCCAGGTGTCCAAGGAGGGAAATCATCCTTCATGGAGGGTCAGGACCCTGCCATCACAATTCTGCTCCATTCAGGGTCCCCAGCTGCTGCTGCTGCTGCTGCAGAGAGGAAGAAAGCAGCAGTGTTGTGGCTTCACTCAATAGAACTTCATTTAACATCACTGGGAGTGTTTAATCTGGAGAAAAAGAGGTTCAGAGGGAACCTTCTCACTCCAAAACTCCCTGACAGGAGGGGACAGCTGAGTGGGAGTCAGGCTCTGCTCCCAGGGAACAGGGACAGGAGGAGAGAAAATGGCCTCAAGCTCTACCAGGGGAGGTTTAGGTTGGATTTTAGGGAAGATTTTGCACTGAGACAATGGTCAGGCACTCGCAGGAGCTGCCCAGGGAGGTTTGGAGTTCCCATCCCTGGAGGTGTCCAAGGAAGGGCTGGAGGTGGCACTCAGTGCTCTGGGCAGGGTGACAAAAGGGGATCAGTCACACCTTGGAATCCATGCTCTTGTAGTTCTTTTCCAACCTTAATAATTCTGTGATACTTCAGGGAAAGGCACCTGCTTTTATTCCTACCTCTCTACATCTCCAGCAAGAGAAATCTTATCTTGTTTATGCACTAAAATTATTTATGGCACTTCGTATCAAGCTTGCTAAAGAAGAGGGGTCTGCTCCACCACCCACAAGCAGGGTTAAATTTGCTTTCTCCTAACACCCAGTTTCACAGTTCTGGCTGCCTTTTCACCAGGAGCTGGAATGACAAGTGCCTGTGTTTGACAGGAGGGGAAGGAGCAGGTTTTCCATGCTGGCTCGTGGTTGATGTGAGTGTTTGCTTCTCTCCTGGCAGGAACACAGGAAGAAAACAAGCACCACATTCACCTTGGTCACAAAATATTAGTGTTTGTCTTCTCTTTTCCTTTGCCTTCAGTCAGAATCAGGATAGAAGCACAAGAGATGGATTTTCATGTTTGGACTCAGTTGTTTATTAATTTTTATCTAAAGTACAGAGAGTTCTGCAACACTTCTAGCTAACAAGCTAAATGCAACAAAATGGAGGTGAATCTAGCTAGTTACAAGGTCTTTTAAAGCCTAACTATCCAATTAAAAACTAACATCTATATTATTTATACTTTTGACCCAATAATCAAACACCTGTGATCTGCACTATGGGATTTTCTATCCAACCAAGAACTACTGCCTGAAATCATGAAGAAGAAGGAACAAGAAGGAAGAAGAGACAACACCCAAGAACCATCTTGTCCCATACCCATTACTATATTCTAAAATCCCAAATTCCAAACCCTTCACCATGTGAAATCACACACTTCTATTCAAACTACACACCAGTGATTTTAACTCAATTACTCAGTTTTGGAAGCCTTCTCCAAGGCCTCAGGTCAAAAGCAGTGTTCTCCTGGGGGTCAGTGCCAGAAAGCACAGAAAGCTCAAAACTCCCAGGCTTTAGGGTTCCAACAGCATAAAACCTGTGCCAGTGCTCCCCTGCTGCTACAGAGCAGGGAGAGGAGAAGGCACCAGCACCCTGAGACCTTTGACATCCCCTTTGTACAGACATAACTATCGTGTTTTATCTCCTTTTTTCTCTTTTGCCAGAGTTGGGATTAAAAGCTCAAGAGACAGAATTTCATGTTCAGACTCAGGTGTTTATTAATTCTTATTTATATTACAGTGAGTTTTACAGCACTTCTAGTCAACAAGATAAAAATGGCAATGTATTTCTCTCTCTCCAAGGTTTGTTAAGTCCAAACTGTCTAATTAAGAATGGACACCTAAATTATTTTTACTCTTAACCCAATAACCAAACACCAGTGACCTGCAATGAGGAATTTTCTTTCTAATTACAAAAGTACCACTTAAACCTATGAAGAAGAAAGTGAAGAAGGAAGAAACCTCTGCCCTAAAACCTCCATCTTGCTTTTTATATATTGATATATTCTAAAACTTTAAATTCTAAATTTTCCACCATATATTACACACTTCTATTCAAACTACACACCAGTGATTCTAGTTCTATCATTCAATTTTGGAAGTTTTCTCCAAGACCTCAGGTCAAAAGCTGTGTTTTCTTGAGGGTCAGTGCCTGTCAGCACAGAAAATCTAAAACCCTCAGTTTCAGGGCTTCCAACACACAACCAGCAGGAAAATAAAAAGGCAAACCACCACCTTCTGTTTGCTAATGCACACAAATTTCAGCCACCTCAACTCCCACTACCCTTTAGCTCATCTCTGCAGTGTCCAAGTGTGAATTGACACCTCCTCTCACCAAATTTTGCATGGGGTGGTGGAGCCCCTGGCATAATTTGAGCCTTTTTCTAGATTGTTTTTGTTTTTAGCTGCCTGCAAAGCTCCCCAAAGGACTGCTGGGCCACAGGGGCTGGAGTGCAGCATATCCCAACCAGCCAGGCTGGGGGTGAGGAAAAGTGATGGATGAGGTGAGGATTGGATGTGGCAGCTCCTGGTGTCCCCAGTGCCACTGGGATCCTCAGTCCAGCTTAGGGAGTCCCGGTGCACCCCCAGCTAAGCCAGGCTTACACCTGGAGCACACAATGCTGAGCCCTCCCAAAAGAGAAACTGCCATCCTAGGGCAGGCCCTGCCTTCCTAAATCTGTTCTGGACCCCCCAGATATCCCTCCTGGCCTCCAGCTGCCTTTTCAGGAGGATGCTGGTCCCTTATAAATCCTCTGTGACACCTGCCAGTCCCATAAATATGTCTTGGATGCCATCCCAAATGGAATTTGGCAGCTGTGTGTAGGAATTGAATCACACCTGAAATCTGCAGGATCAGGGAGCTGAATTCTGTGCCACTGGTGTCTTTTTTTTTCTCCTATAAAAGGAGTCCTGGGTGGCAGATTTAGATTTGAAACTTAATTTTTACATGTTAGGTAAAAATTAATTTTAAAAAATACTGATTTTATTCTTTTATTTTATTAGTTTATTTATTTTATTAATTTTTTCTCTGTTGAGAATGCTGGGGTTGTTCAGACAGAGAAAGGTGTTTTTTCAACTCTTTTCTCCAAGTCTCAAGCATTCAGTGCCAGACCCAAACTTTTTTTCAGGATGGAAAAGGAGACTTCATATTCTTCTGGGACAGCATGAGCAAGCTCACAATATCACTGTCCTGTACCTTGGCATCCTTAGATCCTCCTGTCCCTGTGCTGAGCTCCTCTGGCAGCTCCTCCTGACTGCCAAACCATTCCCATGGGCAGGAAATCAAGGCAGGGAAAGGCTAAACAAACTGTGGAGGAAACCCAGGAATTCTGCAGCAGGGCAAGGAACCAATCCCGTATCCCCTGAGATTTTTAAAGTTCATCTTCTTTCCCACACCTCTCAGAAACAGAGTTTTGTCTCTGCTCCTGTCCCTGCTTTTTCCATGGAAGAATGATTGAATAGGTACTGAAATCAGCTGTTAGTTCTGCCTAAACCACCCTGGTGATACTTAATGGCTGTGATAATGTTTTTCTAGGTTTCCTTCCTCCAGGGACAGTTACACTTCTCCCAAATCCCTCCAGATTTTGAACCAGCCTCACCACGAGGAAGCTTTTCCTAAAATTTAACTAAAAATCCCCTGTTGTAGCATTAAGCTACAATTTCTGTACTTTTCCCTTTGGAGATGGGAAAGAGTTTATTCCCTTCCCTTTCTCAAAGACAATAAAATCCCCTCAGCTCTCTCTTAACCCTGAACAACCACGGTGAACTCGTTCAGCTCCCCCAGCCTGGCTCCAGAGTAGAGGGGTTCCAGCCCTTGGAGCATCTCTGTGGCTTTTTTTGGATCACTGCAGCAGCTCCACATCCTGATGTTGGGACCCCAGACCTGCAGCACTGCAGCTGGGGGCTCATGAGAGTGGAGTGGAGGGGGAGAGTCAGTCCCTGAACTTTTGGCCACCATTCCTCATTCTTGGGTAGGTGCATCTGGAGGTTAAACAAGCAATTTAGAAGTGAGCATGATCCAGCCTTTGGCACCTGAGCTCAACCTTTGGCTCTTGTATTTTGAAATCTGAAGAGTTTTCTGTTTTACCATGATGGAAAGTTTTTCCAGACCAGCTCATGTCACTGCTAAAAAATTAACCCCCCCACGCCGGGGTCCTGGGCACACCCAGGGGATACACACAGCAAACAAACACACCCCAAAATACCTGCCCAAACGCCCTCATGGTCCACCCACCTCGAAGTTGTTGAGTTCACCTCTTCTGCCACCTGGCCAGGCTGATCCCATCACTGTCACTCAGTTCCCTCCCCCAAGCCCTGGTCCATTATCTCATTTAATTGCAGCATTTCTGGATCGATGGGATTTCATCTGTTCCCAAGGAGCTGCTCTGGATTTACAGATCAGGGCCAGCTGGCAGCTTTGTTTTGTGTTCTCCCCTCAAATCAATACTTAATGGATGAGAGGGATCCTTGAGGCTGAATACAATTTTGGGATGGAAGGTGCTTCATTACACCCTGACTGTCTGCTTTGCTCCCTGCAGCCCATTTGCAGTCTTTTAAAACGATCCCAGGCATAACTCACCTCAGAACAAACTCCTCGTGTGAGGGATAATGCAGGAGGGCTCTTGGCCAACCTCCCTCTGAGGAGATAAATGGCTTTCATCACTCTTCCTAAAGGATTCAGCCACGCTCTAGGGGCAAAATTGTGCTTCAGAAGAGAATTCAGCTTGTTGAAGGGGGAATGGGCAGCCTGAGTTAGGTGGGGTTGGACCTGGTGGCTCCAGAGGTTCTTTCCAACCTCAGAGCAGCTCCCAGTGCAAACACAAAGATTTACATCATCACAAAATATTTACCTCGTTCACCCTGCTGCCAGCTCAGGAATATGTGTCAGTCTTGTGGCATCTGTGGTTTTCCTAAAGCTTCAAAACCTTGAGATTGTGTAAGAATATAAGGAGAATTAGCCAGCTGAGGTTGCATTCCTTGGAATGACTCCACTGTCACTCCCATTCAAAGCAGGGTTGCAGCTGCCTCTAGTGACTGGACTTATAAAAAGGTAAATTTACCCCAAATAAATTAAAGGTAAGCACAAAATGAAGCAATGGGAAATAGAGAAATAAAGGAATAACTTCACTTCCAGAGTACAAGGCACAGCTGAGCTGGACTGGCTTTACACCACTGTGGCAGCCTAGACCAAGAAATCTGGATAAAATAGGAAAGCACTTGATTGAAGCAGAGCCATCCAGTATATCCAAGAGGAGCTTGGATTAACCCCATTATCAACCCCAGCAGCTGTGTGGATGCTCACTGATGTCTGCATGCTGGGAGAAAGGCAGCTCTGTGTTCTGAGGGACACTCTGCTTTATTGCATGTGGTGATTCAAGAAATAAATCACATTTGTAGATGAACATAAAAGGATGAGGTCAATACAAGGCCTGAGGTTGCACAGGGGAGCTGTGGCTGCCTCATCCTTGGAAGTGTCCAAGGCCAGGCTGGAGCACCTGGGACAGTGGAAGGTGTCCCTGCCCATGGAAGGGGGTGGCACTGGATGATGTTTATTAAATTAAACATAATTATATTAAGGTCCCTTCAACCCCAGGCCATTCTGGGATGCTGTGATTCTATGTTTCAGTGTTGGGACACCTGGCATGTCCACACAGGATTGGAACACAAAAACAGGAGACCCAAACCTCCTGAGGCCAAACAGGAGACCTCAAACATCACCAGCCATGGATATTCAGACACCTGAATGTCCCTGTGCACAACCTGAGGAACACAAACATTCAAAGACACACATTTACAGGGCTCTTCACCAGAACCACATTGATATTCAGATGTTTATCACACCACTTGTGCCACAAATCCTTTCTCTTTAAGCTTTTGTGTGCTTTGTAAAAATCTATTTGCAGAAGAAAACCAGCAATTATGCTAAGCTCTCTTCAAGTAATTCGAGCCTTTTTCATGCCAGTCCCAGTGTCTGCTTGTCTAGGATGCGTACAACACACTCTGAATTTTAGGAGTTTTGTAACCCGTCCTCAGACTGACAGGTTTTGTCTAAATTTCTGGATAAAAACCACAAAACATCCACACTGTCAAAGAGAACCCGAGGTGCAAAATGACGAAAAGACTATCAAGTAACTTTTAAATTGAAAATCAGAGAACTCTCCCATGTTCTTTAGAGATATCACAGAATTATGGGATGGTTTGGGATGGAAGGGACCTTAAAGCCCACCCAGTTCTAATCCCCTGCCTTGGGCAGGGACACATTCCACTAGACCAGGTTTTTAACCAGTTCCCTCCCTTCATGTGTTAAATAAGGCCAAAGAGGGTGAGTTCAAACCTTCAGGCTGAAATAAAACCATAAATACTGAAGGCAAATATAAAATGAGAGGCAAATACCCCAAATATAATAATACCAGACATTCAGGCAGCTTGCAAGTAGCAGAGTTCACACCTGCAGAACTCAGGTAGGGCTAAAAGCTTATCAGACCTCCTGAGACACAAAACAATGGGATGGGGAAACAGTGGGAATCAAATTAATTAATTAATCATTTATTGCCTGCCATTTCCTGGAGGGAATGAGTGCAGCATGGGGAGAGGGCAATGTAATATACCATAAAATCAATGCCCATCGATTTTCCACATGCAGTAGGTTGATCTATTTGACTGGAAAGGCTCATGTTCCAACAGATTTTTTTGATCTTTTCCAGGTGGTGAACATGACTGAGCAGACACAAAAGGGTGAAGCCTGTGAAAATATTCTCAGCTGGGCACTGGAGGGTTTCTGACTGTGATATTTTGAGTATTTTGCTCATTGTGGATAGATTTTCACCATCCTGGGCTCTCTGGCAGTACTTGGAATGAAATCTCTCTCTTTGTCCAGGACTTGGTGGATTTGGGCAATCTTGTACTGATATATTTCTTATGAATACCTACAGGTAAGCTTGGAATTTGGTTCAGAAGCTGTGGCTGCCCCTGGGTCCGTGGCAGTGTCCAAGGCCAGGCTGGACAGGGCTTGGAGCACCCTGGGATAGTGCAAGGTGTCCCTGCCCATGGCAGGGGGTTGGAACTAAATTATCTTTAAATTCCCTTCCAACCCAACCCATTCCATGGTGGGTTTGGAGGTGTCAGAGGTGTCTCTGTGACCTCTGGGGGGTTTCTGCAGGTGGTGTTTTGGAACTGGTTGTTTCTCATGCTGATTCTGGGGTCCAGAAAACAGAAAAGAGATACAGGGATAGAGGGGGGGAGAAGAAGGGCAGGAAGAATTAAAATGGGTCAATGACAACACCAATGAGAGCGACTGAGAGCAAACAAGAAATAAGAATATAGTGGCTCTGGTTTTATTTATTACATCATATTTAAGATGTAAAGTTGGAATATTTTTAGTGCCCTTTACAGTCCAGCTAAAGGTAAATCTGGCAACCCTGAAGCTGTGCTAGTGCTGAAAAGTATCACATGCTGCCATCCTGACTGCCTTTTAACTTCCTAAATCAGCTGAACAGGAGGATAATGAATAGCTGGAGAGGGAAAGCAAATGCACACTGAGCAGTTCTTTCATTTGCTTTCCCCAGCTTGTGAATCCAAGTCTCCAGTGGCACTTTGCCCAGCTCATTTTCCTTTAGCAGCTGGTAAATGAATATGTGATCAGGAAGCATTTCCAATAAATGTAATTACTCCTCTGCTGGGGGGGTGCTGAGGGAAATGCAGCCCAGCAACATTTTATATGAAACAATAAAAAGGGAGAGGAGAAATTATGAGAAATTCCAGTTTAACTTGATTCTCATGGGTTAAGGGAGATCACCTAAGTCCCAACCTGCTGAAAATCAGGATTAGCTATGGGAAGAATTCCCTCCAGTGGATCTGAACCAGTTTGATACTGCTAGAATGACAAATTCAGGGAATCATGGAATCACAGGATGGTTTGGGTTGGGAGGGACCTTCAAGATCAACCATGGACAGGGACACCTCCCACTATCCCAGGCTGTTCCAAGCCCTGTCCAGCCTGGCCTTGGACATTTCCAGGGATCCAGGGGCAGCCACAGCTTCTCTGAGCAACTTTTTCCAATGCTTCACTACTCTCTAAGTAAAGAATTTCAGCCAAACATCTCATCCAAACCCTTTCTCTTTTAGTTTAAAACTCTCTCTCCTTGTCCTATCACTCCCTGCCTGTGTAAAGTTGATTTTATGGCAGGAACAACTGGATGCTCCCCTGGGAAGAGGCTGAACCACCACATCTGCTGCCACACCAGCTGTGGATTTTGCCCCCAGGCATTTGGGCGTTGCAACTCTGCCCATCTCCNAAAACCACCACCAAACTGAGGTGGGTTGTTTATTGGGTTTTTTTAATAAATTCTACTGAGGGCTGTTTAATTGTTCCCAGAGGAATGAAGGGAAAAGTTGTATGAAAACTTTCACTTTCCTTTCACTGGAAGTTTCAAAATGCTGTCTGGTCATTTCGAGTGGAATTTCATCAAAATAGGCATTTTCCCACTGAATTTTTCTTTGGAAGAGAACAGTTCAACCCAAAGGTTCTGCAGCTGTTTGATGCAGGAGGAAATGAGGCACAGAGAAAGTGAGAAATCCCCATATCCTGAGTGTGGATGACAAGAGCTTCATGCTGCTGTGGGATCTATGGATCCCAAGGGAATTTGATCCTGGAGAACAGATGCTCCCATTCACTGCCTTGAGCTCAGAAACACTGGCTGGCCATAAAACCTGATTTCTGATGACCCTGCACAGCCCTCAAGCTGCCTGGAGTCAATTCCTGGAGAGCAGGAATTGAACCCAGGTCCCTTCAGCTCCACAGCTGTGTCAGAGCCTCACAACCCCTCTGGTTCATGGAATTCTGCACCAGAGAATGATCCCTGAGATGCTCACTCCAAAATAGGAACCTTTGGAGTTTTCCAATTGGAAAAACATTGTCAATCTGAGTTATGCTGCAAGCTGGGATCAGTTGGATGGATTTTAGAAATCTGTCTGAAAATCAAATTAAAGAAAGGAGGTGAATTCTCAGAGGTGCTCTGGAATCATTCCTGCAGCTCAGGTCCCTCAGTATGCCCTGATATCCCCACATTTATCCCCCAACACGTCAGGATCTCCTAACCTGACTCCAGCTCCTCTTTTGGAGTTCCTCAGGCTTCACCTTCCCTTCCATCTTTCCCACATTTATACCCTCATTTCTCTTTTGGTGTTGTAAGCAGTGACCAAGTCTCCCCCCAGCCAAAAGCCAGCAGGGACCTGCACTTTTCCTTTTTCTCCTGATTTTACTGAGCTCTCAAACACTGTCACCAGCAGGGCTCACTGATCCTTGGCAGCAATGGTTTGCACTCCTGCATTCAGCATCCACAGCCCAAGGAAAACCTTTGGGACTTGCCTGGTGTGCCCTTTTCCCTCTGTTTGTAACCTCATGGAATATCAGAGGTCACAGTGATCCCATCCATCCATCCTGAAACAACAAAGTCAAGATTTATTTAAGATTTATTTTCTTAGCTCTCCTGGCTCAGCCACTTCCTACATTGCTTCTACTCCAATCATTGGATGCATAGCTTCTATCCTTCAGCTAAGCTCTTAACCCTCTGATTTTTGCTTCAACAGCTGCCATTCTTTTTATTGAGCCCTTCAGAGCCACCTCAGAAGTTGCTCTCAGAGCCTCTTTGCTCTTTTAGTTGCGTGTAAATCTCTGCACCCATCACACCACAACAAAATCATTGAATCCCAGAATGGGCTGGAATGGAAGAGATCTTAAAAATCTCCCAGTTCCAACCTCCTGCCATGGGCAGGGACACTTCTCACTATCCCAGGCTGCTCCAACCTGGCCTTAGACACTTCCAAGGATCCAGGGGCACACACAGCTTCTCTGGGAATTCAATTCTCCATGTGAGCAGAGTGGATTCAGTGGGAAGGGAGTTTTCCTCCTCACACCAGGGGTTTTCTGACCATCCTGAGTGTAGTGGTTTTGGATTACTAATCTGAATTTTTTTTTGTTGTGAGATAGGATTAGGAGGAAGGTAAAATAGGCTTAATTTTAAATGGTATAAAGAGAAAATTTATTATTAGAAACTAGAAGAAAAAAAATTTAGAATAAAATTTTAGACTATTTTTTCCCTTTTTTAATATATTTTTTCACACTGAAAACATATAGAAAATAATTCAGTCAGTTTGCTATTTTTAAAATAGTTTTTTATTAATTTATTTGGGAGAGGAGATTTCTGCCCAGGTTTTGGCAGGTAAAAATTTCAAGAAACCTTTACCAAGCACCACACTGAGGGATGGGGTTTTTTTTTTGACCATGCTGAGGGAGGTGGGTGTGCAGGAGGTGCCCAAACTGCAGTGGGGCTGTGCAGGTTTGAAAAGGCAAAGCCCATCACTCACTGGAGACACCTCCACACCATGACCTTTTGCATTATTGAATATGCTCATTGCTATAAAAAGGATTGATATTCCTCCCAAACAGTGATGGATGGAGAGATCCCATCCAGGGGGAAGAGCTGCTTAATAACCTCAAAAATAAAAAATATTCTCAAAGCCCTTTTCCTTTCTTGCCCACATCCCCAAGTGTGCCTAAAACAGCAGGAGGTGCCATAATTAACCAACTGAAGCCCATAATTCCTCAGTACATCAATGGATTTGGGGACTACACAGCTGACCAGGCACCAAAGGATGACTTAATTTGCAATCATTAATTTATTAAGCGCTTAAATTTTTAAGTCGGTCTTAAAAGGCAATGGGGTCTCCACAAAAGTGAGCAGTGAATTTTAATGACTCAAGACTGTCAGAACAAGGGCTGAGAACAGTTACACCCTGCCTTTAAAACTTTATGTCATTGAACTCTTTGATCAGAGCCCACTGTTGCTGTTTCTAGGCTTTTCTGGACAAAAACTTGTCTTGAGTTGAACAAAATATTTCATTTTCAGGATGTTCTCTTTTTGGCTTTTATCGAGATTGAGGCTGACAGCGAAGTATCAGCTCGAATGAAAATTGCAGCATTTCAAGTTTGTTTTTCTTAAAGACAAGGTTGGATTTTTTCTGTTTGTGACTGAAACACCAGAAATCCTGGAATGGTTTGGGTTGGACGGGACCTTAATGTTAATTTGATTCCAATCCCCTGCCATGGGCAGGGACACCTTCCACTATCCAAGAATATCCTGTCCAACCTGGCCTTGGACATTTCCAGGAATGGGGAGATACAGTCATGTAAATCTGCAGTAAACAATATTTTTAGGTCTTTTTTGGATGCTGGTGTGTCTCAATCATCAGAAAGAAGTTAATTACCTTAAGATATGGGAAGACCACCACATTTCTATCCCCAGCACATTTCCTTCCTGCTTGGGAAGGCACTGGTGGCGTCAGGTTATTGCAACTCTCCCATAAACCTATTAGAAACTCGTAAATTGAAAGTTTATTGAGTCGGATTCCTGATAACAGGGGGAAAATAAAGGTTTTTCTAAATTCTCTTGATGTTCAATTTCTATCAAGAGAGCCTTCAGGGAAAAAAAGTTTGATTGAGGGTTGTTGGTGGGGATTCTTTCAATGCTGTGCTAATTTAGGACCTGAGTGCTGTGGAGTAGCTGAGCAACTCCCAGAACCTTCAATCACAGGATAGTGAAGTCCCAGAGATGCTGGTGGGAAGGGACATTAAATCACAGGGTGCCACAGGTTTGTAAAACCACAGGGATGTGGTTGGAAGGGACATTAAATCACAGAGATGGTGCCTGGAAGGGACATCAAGTGCAAGCTTTGGCTCGAGGCAGGACTGACAGCAGCCCTGACATCAGCTGTGGCTCTGCCCAGCCAAGGTGGGTCAGTCTGGGCATGGAGAAACCCATGGAGCTGTTCCAGAGCTTCACTTGCCTCCTGGTGGAATTTATATCCAACATCCAGCCTGGACCTGCCAATTGCAATCATGGAATCACAGAACCAGAGAGGCTGGAGAAGATTTCTAAGGTCCAGCCTTAAGCCAGCACTGCTGTGCCCACCACCAAACCCTGTCCCAGGTGCCACATCCACACAGCTTTTGAACACTTCCAGGGATCCTGATTCCAGCTCCTCCCTGGGCAGCTCCTTCCAGTGCCTGACCAGCCTTTCAGGGAAGAAATGTCCCCTGTAAAGGGTTAGCTGCACCACCTAATCAGTGGCTTGTCTTCATTTTCTTCTGTCTTCACTCAGAGTCAGGATTAAAAATATGAAGGAGATTAATTTCTCGTGTTCAGACTTGGTTGTTTATTAAATATTATTTAAAGTAGTGAGAGTTTTGTAACACTTCTAGCTACCAGCTAAAAGCGAGCAAAATGGAGATGAATTGAACTAGTTACAAGGTCTTTTAAAGCCAAACAGTCCAATAGAGAATTAACACCTATATTATTTATACTTTTAACCCAATAACCAAACTCCTGTGACCCGCAATGCAGCACTGACTGTCCAACCAGAAACTACTGCCTGAAATCACAAAGAAGGAAGAAGACAGAAAGAAGACACCACCCAAAATCCTTTCTCTTGTCCCATACCTGTTACTATATTATAAAACCCTCAAATTTAATACCCTTCACCATGTGAAACCACACACTTCTATTTTAACTACACTACTCATGACTTTAACTATACTCAATTTTGGAAGCCTTGTCCAAGGCCTCGAGTCAAAAGCAATGTTGCCCTGGGGATCAGTGTCAGAAAGCACAGAAAGTTTAAAACTCCCAGGCTCCTGGGTTCCAACAGTTCCCCAACATCAAATCTACACCTCCCCTGGCCCAGCCCGAGGCCATTCCCTCTCATCCTGTCCCTGTTCCCAGATCCCAAATCCCCCCTGGCTGTCCCCTCCTGTCAGGGAGTTGTGCAGAGCCAGAAGTTCCTCCTGAGCCTCCTTTTCTCCAGGCTGAGCCCCTTTCCAGCTCCCTCAGCTGCTCCAGCCCCTTTCCCAGCCCCATTCCCTTCCCTGGACACCTTCCAGCCCCTCAATGTCCTTTTTGTCATGAGGGCCCCAAAACCGATCCCAGGATTGGAGGTGCCCCATCAGTGTTTCACTCTGCCAGTGGTACATGACAGCTCAGCACTCTCCATGCAATGATCAGAGAGAAATTAAAAAAAGAAAAAAAAAAAGAAAAAAAAAAAAGCCAAAAACACTACAAGGAAAGAAATTGCTGAAAAAAATCCCTAAAATTGTGGCTGGAAATTTTTTTCCCGACCACAGGTAATATCAGAAGTTGGCAACCTCTGCAAGATGCAAACAGGACTCTCCTCCCCAGGCAGCTCCCCTTCACTCCTCAACAGCAGCAAATTTACTATGGGATTAATCTGGGAAAAATCCATCCTGCTTCCTTGTTTTTGGCACTCTGTGCCACCTCCCCTTGCTGAGGCGCAGGTTGCAAGGGCAGCATCACCCCTTGCCCATTTTCCAGCTGTTTTGGAAACAAGGCTTTGCCTCAAGTCCCTTTCCAAAACTCAACTTTGCAGGCAGTTTGTGCAGATGGATTAAGGACCAGGAATGTTTGGATATGTGTCTCTATCAGAAATCCTCCAGTCCCTTCCTGATCCCCTCAGGCTGAGAAGAAAACCCCAGGGCTCAGACCAGGAGAGCCGCTACTCAGCACAAAGAGCAAGGCTTTGTTCCTCAAAGACAAACTAAACCAAAAAAAATAAAACCTGCAGTGACTTCTTGCTTCTGACAAACTGGTTCCAGCCCTGCCAGGTAAGCGGGTTTGCAGCCCTGAAGTGATCCTCCGAAAATCTCCAGGGTGTTTGATCTCCATTTCAGGAATCCTACAGCAAAATCTGCTGGGGAAAGTGTAGCATTTGTTCGAGCAGCAGGTACAAAATTTGTCAGGTTCCCCAAGCCAGCTTCCTTCCCAGCCTTGTGCACTGGTGCCTCCCAGTGCCTGGAAAAGGGAGAAGCAGAAAGCTCCAGAAGAAGATTGTTCCAATATTTTAAAATTTTAAATCAAAGTATTCCTTGCTATCATGGAATCACAGAATCTGAGAATGGTATGGTTTGGCTTGGGGAAAATCTTCACGATCATCAAGTTCCAAGGCAGAGACACTTTCCACTAGCCCAGGCTGCTTGAAAGCACATCCAACCTGGCCTTGAGCACCTCCAGGGAAGTGCTATGTACCTGTTCATGCTCGGGGGGGATCGGGAGATCCTGTGTGAGCTCAGGGAACAGCCAAGGAGCCCTGGGAATGGCCGGAACAAGGCTCTCCCTGCTCGGTTTAGTGAATTAACCCCAAAGTGCTGCTGCTGCTCCCCACCTGCCTCCTCCAACCCCAGCAGCCACAGAACAAACTAGCAAGAAGCTTCAAAGAGGAGAAAAATGACTTTTTACTTAAATATGGGCCAGACACAAAGCAGAAGCTTCAGTGCCACCAGCACAGGACGCTGTCCCTGGAAGAGTTCAAAAAAGGTGTGGGTGTGGCACTTTGGGACAGGATTTAGGCGTGGAGTTGGTGATGCTGGACTCAGTCCTTGGAGGGCTTTTTCAGCCTCATTGATTCTGTGATTGTGACTTATCAGGGGAGTTTTGGTTTCTGAATCCAATCCAAAACCCAGCTGCCAGCTCTGAGATGCCTCCAGGACCAGAGGTTCCTGCTCTGCATCACCTGAGTGTTTCTTAACCACCACTCCCCTGGGCAATTCCAACTCCCCAGTTCCAGTGCCTGACCACCCTTCCAGCAAAAAACATCTCTCCTAAAACCTGATCTAACCTTCCCCTGGCTGAGGGAGAATCTGGCACAAACTGAGGCTGTTTCCTCAGGTCCTGTCCCTTACCTGGCAGAGGTAACCACTTGTCCATAAACCCGGGTCACACCTAATGCAGAGACAGCAAATCCAGGAGGAGGGATTGCCAGATTGCCACTGCCCAGTCCCTGTCACCTCAGCAGCTGTGGTTGTTCTGTCACGTTCTCTGAGCAGCACTCAGGGCACCTTGAACCCCACCAAACACAGGGGGCTCTGCTGCTGCAAGCCTGATGGAACCTGCACAGGTTTGTTCAGCACCTCCACTGCAGCTTGGTTGGGTTTTTGACCTCATCCAGCAGGTAAATAGGAGAATTTGGGGGCCAACTAGGCCAGGTCTGTGCCCTTTGCTCCCACCCAAGGCAATCACAGCTGGAGGAGGTGGCGGCTCCCTGGAGGCAGCCTCGTGTTTGCTTTGCCCTCTGGTGGGCACTGAAGCATTTCAGGGCTGAACTTTCTGCCTAATTTGTCTATAATTTCCCTACAAGAGCCTATGAAATAAGGGATTTGGGATGTTAATGTCTTCCCCTGCATAATGAAAGGATCAATCTCAGCCTTCCATGTTATACTGACTGCTTTACTTTTTAATGGTCATTATTTCAAGCCTTCCTTACCTTTCTTACATTAAAAAGCATTTATTCCACCAAAGGGAATTTTAAAGGCATAGGAACAGGAAGCAAAGACTTTTTAGGACTCTTTGTTTAGTGTTGCCATTTAATTACTTTGTAAAGGATTCTTCCAAGGGCTGGAGAAAAATGGCCCAAGGGAATCCCAGAACGGTTTGGGTTGGAAGGGACCTTAAAGATGATCTCATTCCATCCCCTGCCAGGGTCTGGGACCCCTTCCACTATCCCAGCTTGCTCCAAGCCCTGTCCTGAGGTTAGCACAAGTGGCCCAGGGCTTTTAAAGCCATGACCCCTTGAGAGGGACACTTCACCTGTCCCCACCTCCTGCCTGCCCCTGCTTTTGTGGCCATGGTTTCCTTCCCCCCCTCACAGTTTTTCCATGCAACTGGGTCACCTTTGAAAGTCAGTAGAAGTGGAGTTGCTTTGTTTAAAATAAAAACATGTATTTCTATCACCTTAGGAGTTGTTTCTCTTTTGGCACAGGGACCCTCTGATCCTCCCACCTCCTTTTATCAGCATCTTCAAAAGAGAAAGGGAGGTATAATTGCTTTCTCCCCTCACCACAGAAGAAAGGGAGAGGCTGCTGTTCCCCTCTATTGGCATCCTGTGGAGAAACATGCTTTGAGCAATCATTTATTTACAGAACAAAAATAACATCTGGATTTCAAAGGGCAGAGCAGCTCAGAAGAATGAGGCTCTCTCCTCCCTCCCCAGCCATCACCTTCTGCTGATTCCAATCCAGTGCCTGCACAACCTCCTGCTCTGCCTCTCTCCTCACTCCAGGGGCTTCTCCCTCTCTCTGAGCATTGTTTTCCTTTTGCCACAGAATCCCAGAGTGGTTTGGGGTGGAAGGGACCTTAAAAACCATCCAGTGCCACCCCCTGCCATGGGCAGGGACACCTTCCACTGTCTCAGGCTGCTCCAAGCCCCAGTGTCCAACCTGGCCTTGGGCACTGCCAGGGATCCAGGGGCAGCCACAGCTTCTCTGGGCACCCTGTGCCAGGGCCTGCCCACCCTCAGAGTGAGGAATGTTTCTAATATTTAATCTAACCCTGCCCTCTGTCAGTTTGAAGCCATTATATATCCTGTGGAGAAGCAGGGAGCAGAAAAATGTGAATCAGTAGTTCCACAAGCCTGATTTCTTCAAGCTCTTCGATTTTTGCTTTATTTTCTGATTCCTGATTCAGCAGAATCCTCAGAGTCCTGTCACAAAAATCATCTCTTCCACACATGAACCCATTCCAGTGATGGGAAAGCCCAATTTTCTGTCACATTAAGTCTTTCAGTGCTTTAAAGCTAATGAATTGGTATCTTCAGAGTCATTACCAAAGGTGGCTGAAATTTCCCAGAAAAATCCACAGCCTCTTAGTAGGGACAGGCTAATTAACAGACCTGCTTTCCTCAAGGCTAAAAATCCACCTGCAAACTGCCCCATCCCCACTACTCCCTGCCAGGCAGCTGGAAAGGCATTTTTGGGATGTGTTATATCTCATTTCACCACTTCAACACACAAGTTTTGCAGGAAAAGCCTCCAAGAGTCCCTGAAAATAAAGAGGAAGCTTGTTAAAGCCACAAAGAGATTCTATCACAGCCTCCTGCAATCCCCTGCTTGGATAACTAAATTTCTATACACGTATTTATAAATATATTTAAACAGGTCAGCTGATAAATTGGCCATAGGGATCACTGAAGGTGCCTGCAAAAATGAAATGATTAATCAACCTTGTTTCTCATATAATCAATAAATTCCAAATGAATGAAATGAAATTAAATGAAATGAATGAAAACAACCATTACAAAAAAAGCCATTTATTAGATATATGTACATATATACATATACATGCAAAATGATTTTATACACATTTACACAGGTTCAATTATTAATACAGTGCAAAAATGTCTAAAAAGGTACCAGCCCACCTTCTACAAACTCAACAGGTCTTTGGGAAAAAAAAAAACAAAACCAAAAACAACAAAACCCAGAGAATTACCAGCTTCATAAAGTGACTAAGCACTGCAAATCTGGAAATTACTGAAGAAATTACTGAAGTTTATTCTTTGCCAGTTTGCATGTGCTGAGCTGCTGGGTGAGGAAAAGAGTTTCCAAAAGACTTATCTTGCAAAGTGACAGAATGAAGAAGATGCAATTCAAACCACATTAACCAAAGCTGAACAAAAAGGGATGGATTCCTCTTTGGGGATTTGATTCAATACAGGAAAAATCCCACATTATGAG
This sequence comes from Rhabdornis inornatus, assembly GCA_013397075.1. Classification (NCBI taxonomy): domain Eukaryota; kingdom Metazoa; phylum Chordata; class Aves; order Passeriformes; family Rhabdornithidae; genus Rhabdornis; species Rhabdornis inornatus. The sequence goes on along the minus strand of VWZS01008191.1, from coordinate 414,568 downwards.
TCAGATTTTGTGTTCTAAACTGCAAGTCATTCTTTTTTATTAAATCTTAAAGCACTGAGATCAATGTAAACTATTCTATTCCTCTTGCTGTTTTGCCAGGAGAAAATGTTTAACTGTATAAATACTGTGTGGATATGGGATAAACACCACATTAAAAATAAAAATAGGTCAAACTCTGTATGCTCTGCCTCGTCCTGGAATCCCAACCCAAACCTATGAAGTGCACACAGACTAATCCATGTAGATTCCTTAATATGGTTTACACATATTACAGGAAAATAAAAAGTTGCAAAGGGATTAAGATCAACACCAAAACTGAGCTTTGTCATTGGGTAGAAAAGATCTAAAAATTCAGCCACAATCCCCTAAAAATCCACAAAGCAAAAAAATAGAAGTTTAGGCAAAGGCAGAACTGAACCAACTGATTTGGTTTGATTTTATTGAAATGTTTTTAGGAAAACCAATTCAATAAAAGCTGAATTTAACCCTTCTCCACTCTGTTAATTGCACAATTATCCAAACACCCTGTTCTAGCACTCCTTTGCAGAGCTGCCATCCCCTGGCTCAGGGATGGATCTGTTTCAGGACAGAGCAGTTGGAAGCATCAGGAATGTTACATTTTTCCCATCAGCTCCCTACAAGGCTGAGGAATGTCCAGCTGTAAATGCTCTGTGTGCCTCAGGCCAGAGCAGGGCTGGCTTTAGCCAAGCCCAGGCAAAACAGGAAAAGCTCTGCTGGACTCCTTAGCCAGAGTGAGGATAAAAAGGCAGGAGCAGGGAGTTGGCTCCTATCCTAAAGTCCTTTTCATGAAGTTTTGTCCGTCTGTAGTATAAAACACTTAATCCTTTCCCCACAGGAATCCAGTCGGTTGATATCCAATTTATGTTCCTGGAAAACACCACCAAGTCATCAGATCCACTATCCTTAAAGTGGCAGATTTTTGGAGTATTCCTTTCTCAGATTTTTTATTTTTTAACTTGTAATCTAAACCCGTGGCTGAGCTCCCTGCAGTCTCCAGAAGTATCTTACCAAGCAAAACTGGGACTGAATAGCAGGAAAATTAACAGCACAAAACCCCTCACATCTGTGGGGTCATCTTGGTGTCTCAAGGACAGTGGTTGAATTGTGGCTTCATTTCTCCACTTGCACTCTGACAGAAAACTGGGATAATGACAGACAAACAACTTTAATCCACTCCCTTATAACAGAAAACCTTTCCCTTATGGCACACAGCTCGAGCTGTGTCCTTAAATGCCTGACTAAAATATTCTTCCATCATTCCTACCAGACTATTCCTCACAATTTGGAGGTTTTTATCACGTTGCTGGTACAGTAAGTGCAGTGAAAAAGAAATCCCTACATTTTCCTCCTATGAAAAGCTCTGGCACTAAATCTCCTGATGTCCTAGAAACTGTCCAGGTTGTAATGGGCTACCCATGGATGCTGTTGCTGCAGACAGCTGCATCCAGAAGTGCTTCCAAGGTACAGCAACACAAATTTCTGCTCTGATCCTCATGTTTGCATCCTGAGATTCCAGGAAAACTCACTGAGATAAAAGAAAGGAATTTTGTCAAGTGTTCCTTCAAAAAAAGACAACTCTGCTGCACGTTAATCTCTTTGCAACCAGAGGTAGAGACTAGGTGAGAGGAAAAATAAATCTTTGGTGAGACTTGGGGATGACCAGAAAGAAAAAAAATAATAATAAAAGGAAATTTTAGGACTGTAATTCCACAATAACATCCCTACAGTTCTCTACATCTCAGTTTGAATCTCTACAACCCCTCAAGGATAGCTGCATCAAACTGCTATGCGTTTTTTTAACAGCCAGCCTAAATTACTCATCTATGCCCTAAAATGCCCCTGTGCACCTCCATCCATGACAGAGCAGAAGTCCCAGTGCAGCAGAGGTTGGGAATTCCAGCCCTGCAGTCCCTTACTCCAAAGTGCACCCTCAGAAACTCATCTCAGTGTAAGAACTCCCCACCATTAACCACAGGTGTTTTATGGAACAAAGAGAACCTGCTCTTGCTTTCCATTCCTGGAAATGGCTTTCTACTCACCAGCTACTAATTTAAAAAAAAAAGGTGAAGGAGTTAGTGGCCTGTAATAAATAGGCTTGGAAGATTTATTATCCATACAGACTAAGGAAACATGGAATTGCCCTTATCCTAAAAGTGACCTTAGCCAAGGAAACAAAGGCCACAAGTGCTGACAGATCACTCACACCCACTTGGATTATTTTCTGCTGCCCCAAGCACATTTGCAATTAACCCATGAGCACACACATAACTGCAATGTGCTGTTCAGCCAAGGAGATATTGATAGACTTTATGGTTTATAGACAGCCTTTTCCTGTCCTTCAAAACCTAGAAAAATTACCCTGAAGCTCACCCTCACCATTTTTCCCACTGCATTCACCTAATTACAGAAAACCCCTTTACTTGCATTTACGAAGAATCTTAACAAATTCTAGGGGCAAAAATGTCACCCACCACTCCACCTTTGTTTTACTACACAATTTGAGTATTTGCAGCAGCAGGGCAAGACTGACCTGCCACACTATCCCAGAGCCAGTGAGACAAATGGCAAAATGCTGTCTGGATGGTGGCAGCCAAGGAAGAAAAGCCTGCTGATGGTAAGAACTGCCATCTGTTGGTGACACCTGGCAAGCTTTACCATGCATCATGTAAAATACAGCTACACCCCTTGCTGTGTGTTGGACATAATTACAGGATCCTCCTCATCCCAAGTTGCTTGGAACTGTTCTCCTTGCCATAACCATTGCCATGGAGGGTTAAAAAACACTCTGAGCTATTTTTGGTCAGGTGAATACAAAAAAGAGTTGTAAAAACAGAGTAGCAAACCCCAAGTTTTTTTTCATACACCACAGTCAGGCTGCTTCTCCAGGAGCTGCCTTGTCACGATCTGGTAAGAGGAAAGAAAAGCCACTCCTATATGGAAGGAGATTTGCCAGAGGTTCCTTAATCCATACAAGTAGATGTTGCACGAGCAGACACAGAAAAGGAGCACAAACGTCTTCACCTTCCTGGCTGAGCTGTAGAAGAGGTACAGGTAACACTGCAAAAGGAGCAGAGAGGGAGAGTTAGCACTGAACTCTGCACAAAACCAGGGATCCAGCTGGGAATTACACAGCTTGAACCATCTACTCAGCATGTGAAGAGCAAAACCCCCAGAGGAGAAAATGAAAAGCACCCAGTGCTGACAGAGGAGTCACTTTTTCCCCTCAGACAGCGACAGATCAGCCTTTGTCACCTCAGGTCACAGTTTCCAACTGTGCTGATGCCACGGGCAGAGGTCAGCACGTGGAAAGCACTGCAGGTTGTGCACAGGCATTTGGGGAAGAAGCTGCTATAAATCAAAAGGAGAAGAGAGAACTCTCCTTTATTCAGCTTCCCTGGCTTCAGGTACTCACAGGGAAAGAAGCAGCACTGAGTCTTTCTTTGTGAAAAACAACTTGCAGCAAGTATTTAGATCTAAATTAATCTATTAGATTGAAATTCATCTATTAGATCTAAATTAATCTATTAGATTGAAATATATTAGATGTAAATTCATCTATTCACCTCAAAGCTCTGCCATGAGCAAAGGTGTAAGAAGGGTAAAAGATACTAAATTTTATCATAATACAACAAATAATCACATAAATACATCAGTCTGCAGATAGTGGTCCCCAAACCATGATCCAAGTGCAACAAGGGCAATGGATACATTGTAGGCACCAGTTATTCCTAGAAACAAAACTGCAGCACCTTTCTGCAATGGCAGGCTAAAAGTTGAAGATTTTCCAGCATATATTGCCCTCGAGTTAAAGGTTGTGGAATCTTTTAGGAATTCAAGAAACCTTTCAAGAACAACCAATTGAAACATGTTATATTTTTCTCATTCAAACTCTTCTGTGTAAGGTCAGAGAAAATAACCCCATTATGGAAAAAATCTAAGGAATCACCAGGATTCAATGTAATTTTTCATGTAAATTACACCATTTTCAATAAAGTTGTTGTGCAATATTTGCTCAGTCCTCAAGGTAGTTGTACTCCAAAAGCTCATCACTAAGTCTGACACTGACAGGAATATGTGGTGTCCATCCCTTTGGGAAGAGACCATTTTTGGGATGGCATTTATCCATCACATCCAGCCCCCTCTGACTTATCAGAACATGGAGGCACTGAAAAAGCCTGCAAATGCCATTTTCCAAGGGTCAAAATGTGCCTTGAAGTGCTTTTGTGCCACTTCACTGGAATAAATCAGTGGAATCACCTAGGCAGGATATTAAAAACATCTGCTTAGCTAAAAATGGCTCTGTCTTGTGAGTAACAGCAAAATAATCAGCAAAAAATTTTATTTGCAGTTAACATACCTGAAAAACACAGGCTAGAAAAGGTAGAAGAAAAGCTATCACATTTCCAATTCCTTCACGGTCCTCCTGTTGGGATTAAAGGAAGTGACAACTACGTCAGGCACAGCTTTTAGCAAGTGCTGCTTGATATTTGAGAACATTATAAATATAGTCAAGAACCTCTTATCCCAGTTTATGTTGATTGACTGTCACAGTGTTAAACAGCAAGATCAATATCACTGGATAAGACACCAAGAACTGAGGCTTATGTGACAGTTCCTACTAAATAAAACTGTGTCAGGATACAATCAGGACACTTTTTTTTTCCTTTTTAAAAAGCTGTTTACAGTCTCATGTTTATATAAAATAATTACAGAAAAGGATCTAAAATAAAATACAAGAATGGAGAAAAAAATATCGAGGCAGCCTAGTAAGAATAAAATATTTCTCAAAATTTAAACTTCTCTAGAACAGAATAAAATGCAGAATATTGTGATGTACAGTAAAATACAAAAGGTGCAGCAGGTGAGCAACCAACTGTACAGTCCCTGGACAAACAAAACACTTCTTGTGGAAAGATGTGTGCTCAGCTAAGGGGCAGAACAGCTGCCCTTGAACACCCTTGTGACCCAAAAACTCATTCTCAGGTGTGAGTGCAATCAGGGTTACCTGGAAGGAATATTCTGCCAGGTGAACTCCTCGGATGAGGTTCAGAGCTCCACACATGATGTTCAGAACAAGTGACAGAATCCCCAGCGGGGTCACAGGCTGCATTCTGTAAGTAGGGGCTTAAAATGAAATGAAAATCAGACATGAGTGAAAGTTTGCACTATTACTTTCAACCTTTTAATAGAAAACACCACAATTACCTTATGTGGGTTTTAAACACTTTCAAGACTCTCCATGCCTGCTCCAAGAAACACTGATTATGAACAGAAAAACCTCTTTTTTTTGTTCTACTGCTGTATTCAGTTGTTCACACAACCAGGAATCATCAAGAGCTCTGGAGTATTTTTAAACAGGTCAGCAACAGACTTTTTCTTGACTTATTTGGCATCAATGTCTTCTACTATGGTGTAAGTAGATATTTTTTTTGTTTATTCCAGCAGATGAGGATGCTCAGCACCCCTCACAGGTCAGCAGAAAAGCCAGAGGCTTTCACCACCCAAAGATTTGGGGAAGGGCTTAGATTTCAGCCACCCATCACAACAAAGCAGCAATCCATCTCCTCCTCAACCAGTAATTAAGTATTTCTTCCCACTGGCAGTTTGAGGGCTCAGGCTGCCCACATTTCCCAGGTAGTGAATTATCTGCCTCCTCCCTTTCTCACCTTCTCTGCTACTACTTAACACCCATACTGCTGAACAGCAATTCTGCAGGATAATCTCATTGATACATCCCTAATTAAGGTCAAAGTAATTATCATAAATGTGTGCTTAGCTTTGGAATCTGCTGCCTTAAATTCAGGCTTGTCCAAGAGCCCACCCCCAGTTTTCCCTCACTTGCTCATTAGCAGATTCCACACCTTGATCCTCACCTACATTTCATCCCTGCCTTTGGATCATCACAAGTAGGACACTGTCAGTTTAATAAAAAATGATAATTTGCAGCTCAGATACCAAATCCAGATCTTCTCCTGCACCACTGTCCCCAAGACACAGGAGAGAATGAATGAGCCCTCAAGAAAACCATCCAGCCCTCAGGATCTTCTCCCTGTGTGCAGGTGTATCCAGACCCTGACTATTCCAGATAAACTGCACCTCTGGCTTCTTTCTGAGTGACACATGAAACAGCACAACAGCCACCACGTGGTTTCGGAGAGGAAAACACTCCTGCCTTCTCCTTCAAGCCAGATTTTGATAAAGGGATGTAAAAAACTCCGGTGCCAAATTAATATAGGGATGTAAAGCACCTTTCATCCGTGTCTCTGTAATTAATTTGTCTGGCATGCGCTCACACATCCATAATTTCAGCTCCAAAGCAACTGCAAAAGGAACTGTATCAACTCAACTTGATATGTGTCACTTTAGGGAGCATTACTGGGTATTACAGACAGAATGGTGTGAGTAACTCTGTCACTCAAAGGTAATTTGGCTTTTCTTTTGCTACACAGTGACATTTCAAAAGAACTTGTAGCAGCATCTTTATTCATTCACTGACCCCAGAATTCAGTTTCCTTCTATTTTTTCCTGCTATTCCTACTTCCTACTTTTGATTAATTAAATAATGTTGCAGCTATATATATATATGTAACTCTCCCACAGATATTTCCTAATAAAGACTGTTTCTCTTCCTCAAATTCTAAGATTTACTTCAGAGGCATAAAATGTCTCTCAAACAAATTATAATTATCAAACACAAATGTCACTCATTGGGCAGGATCCTACAAACTACACGTGCCAAGAGTTCCCAGTCACTAGGGAAGAACAATGTAGATCTCAATACACTGTTTCTGCAGCATGAAATATTATGTAAAAAGTTACATTTTTTTAGTCCAGGAGGATAAAAAGAATTGCTGTCACAGGCGCAGGGGAGATTAAAGCATCCAGTTGCTCGGGCTTCAGATTCTGTGAAAACTGGTCTTGAAATGGTTTGCTGCAAAGATTTATTTCTGCTGTTAAATTCTGAACTCACAAACTGAAATTGCATGAAGAAGTGAGATGAGTCCTGCTAAGGGAAAATCATTTCACTTCCTTGGGTGAAATCAGTCATATTTTTATAAAGAGAATTTCATACTGCAATGGCCTATTACATTAAAAAAGGAAAGGGAAGAGTACAAACACTCAGTCCAAGACAGCACAACTCTGCACAAGCACAAATGAACACTAATTAGGCTTCACATTGATTTGACTCTTCAAGCACAGAAGTTGTGCACTTCAGAGCACAAGATCCACACAGAAACGTTCTGGGAACTGTGGGTGATGCACCAGCAGGTTTGAACATGTACAGAATAACTGCAAACACCCTCACACAGTGAAGAAATTGAAACCTCTGCCCATAAAAAATTTTCTGGCAGAGGCCTGTGGCCATTTCACTGGAGGGAGACACCAGAGTGGGCAGCAGCTTGGATCTGCCTCCTGCAGGCTCAGCACAAGGCTGGACACTGAGTCACTCACTCAAAGCTCTGCAGAAAAAGTGCCAGGAGTGAGAAATGAAATCACAGCCCAGCAGCCTAAACTAAAATACAAGCACACAAAAGGCAGAGAGCGAGACAGCTTCAAAACCACCCCCTTGAAAAGCCTCGGAAAGACTCCTGTGTGCCTGTGGAAGATGAAGAACACTCATCAGGGAGAGCTGCAGGATTCACCAGCTCACTCACAAGACAAGTGGCACAAGTTGTTCTGCTGCTCCCCAGAGGCAGCTGTGATGTGCCAACCCTCCCTGCCCACAGAGAGCTCCTCAGAGCCCCCCCCTGCCCTGCACACAGCCCCAGTGTCCTGTGGAGCAGCAGCAGCTGTGCCCACACTGCCAGGAGGCAGCTCTGAGCAGCAGCCAGGGCTGTGTGGGTGTTGATCAAGGGTACAAGGGAAGGGTTTTTGTAGCAAGAGTTGGGCCGGGTTTAGTTAACAAAGGAAAGAACAAGCAGCACAAAGAATGGAAGTAAGAAGGGAAAAAATCTCTTGTTCTCATGAATGCTAACAAGGACAAAGCTGCCCTGACTTTTCTGGCCCTTTTCACACCGAACTGAAGAGCCAGAGGATGAGCTCACCCAGCTCCAAAGAGGCCAGGAGCAGCTCCAGCCATGTGAGCAGAGAGATGTTTGGATCATCTCTGGATCGATCAATCTGCACCAGGGAGCGCAGTCACAATTCAATTCTGCTCTCCTGCAGCATTTCAAACAGTCTCTTGCAGGGCAGAGCCATCATATAAATAACATTAATATGGAACAAACACTATGCACACAGCTAAACTTAGAGCAGCAAAGTGGGATTCAGCTGGGAGGGAATGATGAGAGGAGAGAGACACAAGCCAGGAAAGCTGATTCCAGTGGAGGCAAACAGATGATCATAAACATGATCCTTAAAATAAAGACAGAACAATCTGTGAGAGTATTTGGGTTAGACCAGAGAGAACAGCCAGAAATAAAAAGCCAGATGGAATGTAAAGGAAAGCAATCAGGAATAAGAGGGAAGTGAAAATGTATTTTTGATCTGTGGACACAGACTAGATCACAAATATTTACTGGCACTGAAGCTGTTCAAAATTTTTTTAAAAAGTGCAAAGAATTTCTAAGCCCTGTCATAACATGAAAAGATTTAACCTTCAAGCACAGTTCTGAGGAGCACTCACAAATCTGACTGGCAAATAAAGTGCTTTCCATTCTATTTTTAATTCCTCCTGGCCAGTGCCCTTCCATACTCTAATTTAAAATACCTATGTCAAATTAGATTCCAGCTCATCTATCACAGAAAATAAGATTGAGCAACTGGAACTTAATTTTATTAGTGTTTCATATGCCAAGAATAAAAAAAAAAAAAAAAAAAAAAAAAAAAAAAAAAAAAAAAAAAAAAAAAAAAAAGGAAAAGGAAATACAAACTCATGGCACTCCCACACACACAGCTGCATTTAAAACACCATGCTAATAGGATTAAAATAGAGAATGGTTTAGTGGTGGACTTGGCAGGGTTTGGGTTTTTGGTTTCTGGTTGGACTCAATGATCTGAAAGGTTTTCTCCAACCTAAATTATTCTATGATTTAATTTGTGGAGGAGGTAGGCAGGACCTTGACTGTGCAACTGAAACACAAGTAAGAAGTACCATTTTTATAATAAAGAAGTAGAGGTTGGTACTTTGAAAGCAGGTAAAATGTCAGGTTTTGTTATAAAAAAGGTCCCTGTCAAGCCTCTGTGTTATTTATACAGATACACAAGGCCTCTTTCAGAATTTTAGTCAAATGGATTAAATTTTTAAAAAAATAAGGTAAAAGGAAAAAGCAAAGAGGGGAGAACAGCTCAAGGCAGACAATGTGGGAACAAGAATTTTACCCTCGGCTCATATTTTTCTCATCTTCTTTTCCCTCAAGGCTGAAGAAACTCATTCAGACTGTAATTACAGCTCTTTCATTACAAGTTTGCAACAAGCAATGAATCAGTGGAGCTTCTTTAGAAATTTGAACAAACAAGTATTTCAAGAGAAGAGAATTCCACATGGAAAATATCAAGCCCAGCCTACATTTTCCATACAGAGAAGAAGATGTAAGGCTGGAAAAAGACTCCACAGCAATCTCCAAATCTCTGCTGCATACCTGCTACAATGTAAAGCCCATATGTTTTTTACTATGATGGAAAAAAGCCTTTTTTTTGTTTCACACACATGATACAAACAAACATTTCTGGGTACACAAGGAACCCCCAGATGTTTTTCTGCCATGTGCAGGGTGAGGAAATCTCCTGTCACCTGGTAGAGAAGTAACTTACTGTTACAGTTTTGACTTGCCAATTTAAATATACTCATTTTCTGTTGTGAGATAGAACTAGGGGCAAAAGAGCAAGGCAGGCTTAAAACTTAAAAGGGTATAAAAAACTTTATTAACTACACAAAGAAAGAAAGAAAAGCAAATTCAGAATAAGATCTTCAAACCACTCCTTCCTTCCCTCTCCTAACTTTCATAATGACAAGACAAACATACAAAAAACTACTTCAGTCAGTTCTCAACTTAAACAGTCCTTTTTTTCAGTTCACTTTGGAGAGAGAAGTTTCCTCTTGTCAGGCCATAGGGACTTCTCCACAAGGAGAGAAAAAAAGACAATTCTCTCATGGCTTTACTTCTTACGATTTGCATCCGCCCAGGAAAAGAACTTACAAATAATGATGCTTCTCCTATTTTCACAGCTTTCCCAAAGCTGTGCTTATGGGCCACGTTAAACTCATGGGGTATTTACTTTCACGAATAAACTGTTCCAAACAAAACTTTCTTTTCATCTCTCTTTCTTTCTGTTCATGCTTCATCTCCAGAAAAAGAGATCCTCTTTTCTCCTCGGGGCGAAGGATTTTTAATACAGATGCTTTTTGACTAACAATCTACCAAATGGAACATCTCCAACCCCCCATGTCTTTCTCCACACTTACCAACCTCCACATGGCCTCCTGCATGCCCTCCATTGCTCAGCCCATTGAGCAGCTCCGTGTTCTCCAGCTGCAGCTGCACTGGGGGCTGCAGCTGCAGCTCCTCCTCCACCCTTTCCCAGCTGCTCTTGGCCCGGGAGCCACGGGTGCTGTTGAAATGGTGTTTCACCTTCTGAATGATGTTATCTGAAACAAGAGAAAAAGCTGCTCAAATCACCTCTTCATTATTCCTTAGTGTTGTTAAAACCTTAACTGTGGTGATATTTTAAACTATTTGATTGTTTTAATTTCTTTAGTTCATTTCTTACTGGGTTCAGGTATAAAATTCCACTGCTGGTTAGGGAACAAAAGTACTTCTTGTAGGTATTTTATAGAAAGGTTTGGGGTGGAAGGGACCTTAAGTATCATCCAGTGCCATCCTGCCATGGCAGGAACAACTTCCATTGTTCCAGGGTGCTCCAATCCCCAATGTCCAACCTGACCTTGGACACTGCCAGGGATCCAGGGGCAGCCACAGCTTCTCTGGGAACCTGTGCCAGGACCTCCCCACCCTCAAGAGGAAAGAATTTCTTCTAATAGCCACTCTAAAAAATAATAAAAATTATCTGTAACTACTCAACAAAATATTAAAATCTTGAGCATCGAGTGCATCTTAGATCCAAATACAGGAAAGAAGATGATTAAATTAATAAATAAATAACCACACAGCAATATTAGGCACTCAGTAACTTAATAAAGTATAACAGCAAAAATTATTTTAGAGATTTATTTTTTCTTTTAAAAGCAAGCTTTATGCAATTGAAAGAGGCTAGAAATTCCCCAACTCCTACTCAAGCTAAAAAAAAAAAAAGAGTAATGTGGATCTCAATATGAAATTACATGCTGGCTGTAATGTGCCCTGCAGGGAATCCAACCAAACTCCAAGATGGCTCTAGAAGAAACTTTCCTGATGGATTTCTCAAGTTTTTAAGCCTCAGTTTAACACTATTACTGAAATCTGGACTGAAGTGTGCAAACATACTGCAGGATATTATCCTTTTCCAGAAACTCTCACTGCAAGGGAATTGTGTCTTTCAAAGGTGTGAGGTCCAGTAGAACAGCTGCTACGTGGCAAGAAAAGAAATTATTTTAGGTTAAAAAAGAACCACTGGGCATGGTTCTGAAGTATTCTGACTCCAAGTCATGCCAGAAATAAAGCTGCCCATGATAATCTATTCTGTCTCCCTTTTTTCCTGTACTCATCTGTCTCCACTCATCAGATTTTTTTAAATTAAGTTAGAAAGTATCTGAGGTATCACTTTCTTTTTTCTTCTCTGCTTGTTCATCAATCACCACAGCATTTTGTTCATAACAGATGAACTCTCAGGAACTCCAAACCAAATACTCCAATAGTTTAGGACATTAAGATCTTCCCCTCCTCCTCCACATGCAGGCAAAGGCACACCCAGAGTCACTTTTATCATCAGCCTTTGGCCAGGAGATGATGTTTAACACCATCAATTTGGCAGAGAGAGGATTTTTACTATTAAAGAACAAAGTTACAAACCAAATTCAATAAAAGCATATGGTCTGGAAGCTGAATTGATGCTCCTTGTGTTGTAGGAAGCAGCAAATTCCCACCGAAGCTCTTCCAGGAAGCAGAAGGCCATGATGGTTGAGTAGCTGCTGGAACAGATTGCCATGCAGGCAATATCCCCAGAAGAAAGGAAACTGAAATAGAAATTTTAAAAAATCACACCAACATGAAAAGGTGAAAGTCCTGCTGAACGTGAAGATGAAGCTGTGTTTTCTGTCAGAACAAAATGTACAGACTGAGCTGAGAGACCAGACTGCAAAATAAAAGGGATTTTTGTGGTTGTCAAAGTCCTGCAATCCCTGTAGATCTATTTTCTCTCACACAATTATTTATTCTTAACTCATCCAGGATGCCTGAGCACTGTGAAGAGCACAACACAGACTTTATTAAATTGGTACATCAGTACAAATCGAGGACATTCTTTTCCCAGGCTGGCTTTAAAACACATTAATAAAAACCTAGGTGGTCAGCAAACCAATTTTGAAAGAAAATGCAGAAAAAAAAGTAAAAGCAAGGGAATTTGTTCCCAGGAAGCAGATGGATTCCTTGCTTCCCTTGAACATGGCAACACCATATTAACAGCAAGAAATATTTGCTAATTTGCACAACCCAAGATTTTCAAACACTTCCTGCTACATCACAATAAAAATTCTACTCTAAAAGGGGCTCCTCTGACACTGAATCCATATTTCTGTAAAAGTTTCCACTTGCAGATGGTCCAAACCTTCCAGGAGATTTCTCAGGGATATCTTCCCCTGCAGCTCAGCCATTTGTCAGCAGGAAATCAGTTTAACACCCAAGTTATGAAACTGAACAATTTGTCTCCTTCCTACTGCTCCTATATTTTATCCCAACTTCATTTCACACTCATGGTTTCTATTTCACCGCATTTTTTATTTATTTGCTGTACTGTGGACTTGGGATTTATAGTTTTGCTTGGCCCTGCCAGCCCAGTTCCACTGGGGAGCTTCCCAAAATTCCTGCTGCTCCCAGCTGAGATCAACACCATGCCTGCACTACCACCTTTTCCAAGTTGTCCATAATTTATGGCCCTTTTGCCATGGATCCACTTGCACTGCTCTCATTCCAGAGCCAGGGCTGAGCTGCTGCACAGACCACAGCAGATTAAAAGCAGCAGGCATCAAAGGGCATAAGTTTGCTTTGAGAGAAAAGGAATTGAGATTAAAATCTCTGCTATTTCAACTGTTTCAGTGTAAATTCATGTATTTTTTAACTCCTCCAAAAAGGGATGCTTAGTTTTAGCTTAGGGTCACTTAAAGTTTTCTTCCATTTGCTCACCAGAAATGCAATCACAAGCTAAAACTCACTTAAATGAGTTTAAACAAATTTCTTTATTTCTTTCTCTGTGATTTCTTTAACAAATTTCTTCTCCTCAACTAAGTCATTCCAAGGTAATTGGATGCCTTCTTAAAGAGATTTGTAAAAATCCATGATACTCCAATTGCTAAGAGTAACAAGCACATTGAGCAGAAGGCTTTTTGCTACACAAAATGAAAATTAAAATAAGCCAGATATATATAAATAAAATAAGAAACATATGTATAAATATATAACCAAATTGGTATAAATATTGTGTATGTATATATTAATATATAACTAAACATGTGTAAATATTGTGTATGTGTATGTAAATATGTGTATAAATGTATATGTGTAAACGTATATGTATAAATGTAAGTGTAAAATGAACTCTGTATAAACACAATATATTATAAAGTAAGTAACAGTTATGTAAGCATATTTATACAAATTAACATGCAAAATACAATATATGAATATATGAATATATACAAATACATAACTAAGCATGTGCCCACTACACTGAGCAGGAGCTGAGGAACAAGGCTTCAAAATCACTGGAGTTCACACCCTAGACAAGCACTGTGGGATTTCAGACTGGAATTAGGGACTGCAGCCCATACCCATAGTATTATTTCAATAGAATACTAATCCCCAAGAGCATGATTTCAAAAATTAAAGCCAAAAAAAGCCCAGCAAAGCAGAGCAGGGACTCACTGAATGCTCAGGTTACGTCCTTTCGCCGTGCCCCGACTGGGATAGCGCGCCAGGATGGAGGATAATGCCTTCAACCTCTTCCTGCATTCCAGAAAATCCTGGTTGAGATGGAAATCTGTGGAGGCTGAGAGGGGAAGCCCATCCCTCACCCTCACCACACAGGCAAAGAAGATCATGGACATTCTCCACGGGAGTATTCATGAGGACAACCTGGAAATGAAAGATTTAAGTCAGTTTGCTCCAAATTTCCAGGCAGGTATGTTGGAATGTGTCAGGATGAGCCAATTCACCTTCTCCATGGGAGTATTCATGAGGACAACTTGGAAATGAAAGATTTAAATCATTTCATTCCGAAATTCCAGGCAGGAATGCATCAGGATGAGAGTCAATTCACCACTGGAACTGAACAGCACTTCTGGTGACATCTCTGCCATTGCAAGGCAACCAAACTGTTCTCAAAGCTCATGGCTGTGCCTAATTCTTGCCTCTCAGATAAAAGAGTAAGGCAGGGGATTTAATAAGAGAATTATCTACCTGAAAAATATTCCTGTTTTCCCTCCTGCTTTGCCCAAAGCATCGGAGATGCTGAGTGAAGTTCTCATGGGTGTTTGTGGGAGCTGCTAAGCCCCACTGATGTGCTGCATCTCCACTGGAGCTACAAAAATCTGTCTGAGTGTGGCACTTCTCTATTTTCTAGCATAACACACAAATCCAAAAATAAATTTTAGGCTAGAGCCTATCAGGTTCTTTTTACAGACTCACCTAGGGCTAAATATAGAATAAAAGTTGCCCTCTCTTGACTTCTTCCTCTTTAAGAGGTCACAAACTCCCGTGGAAAGTTATTCTTGGGCTTCACCTGGCATATTCAGAACATGCAGAGATGTGTCCTTCAGACATACCATGGGGATCCAGGGCACGGTGTCAGAGGATTAACAGTACTTCATATCATCTCTGAAAGAGAATCAGAATGAACTCATTAAAAACTAGTTTAAAAACTTAATTAACTATCTGTATTTACATGCATCTTTACCATCAGATCTCCCGTGAAGTGGGAAAACATATCCTAGAAGTGTTTTGCCTGAAGGAAAACAAACAACTCCTTTTCTTATCCAATATATTCAGTTCTAGACTCATTCAAAGATGCCGTGGAATGATATGCAAACTATTTATGATGCCCCAGTCATAAGTTGTATCAGTAAAAAGCAGCTCTAAATCAGCAATTTTAAGGGATTATCACAAACAACTCAAGGAATTTAAAAAAGGCAAAAAATGAAAACAAAAGGCTTCAGGCAAACTACATAAATAAAGCACTGGGAAATAAAAAGAAGGGAAAAAAAGCACTATGTGAACTCAAACTTTTGATAGAGAGAACAACTGCTTTGACCAGCCCTGTATCACACAATCCATTAGGATGCTCAAAGTGTCTTTGAAATGTGGCTCATCAGGACAAGCTTTTCTTGCCTGAGAAGTCCAGAGAGCAAAACCTTTACTAATTTAGGCACCACAAACTCTCCTGATGTCTGATAACGGCTGAGTTCTTGCCACAGGCAGCACTAAGAGGGACTCATTTCTACCCCACAGGAATCATTCCCACAGAAATTGTGGGAATCATCCCTCTGTCCAAGGTGCCAGCCCATTAAAGCAACTGCAATTATCACAGGATAATTACCAGAGGAATTAGCAGAAAGCACAATGGCACAAAACTTGTTTCCTTAGAAAAGCAGATTAAAACTACAGAAGATCAGACATCTCTTGAGAAGTGTTATCTTGAACTTTTCAAATGGAGATTAAAGAATTAGATGTGATTTTTTTTTCCACAACCCCTCTCAGTTCTCCTCCTGCTGTCATTGAAGTTGCAAAAGCAAACTAAGCTCACCAGCTTCAACACACATCAAAAATAATTTCAACAATAATCATGATTATTATAAATCAGTTTGAAACATCCCATCAATCCTCAATTTGCTTGCAGCCGTTGATAAAACAGTGCAGAAAAGTTTTACATGAAATAAACCCAAAAATTATGAACTTTAACAGAAATATGAACTTTAACACAGCCAGCTTCGAAGCACAGTTGCTCAGAACTGCAGTTTTAGAGTGAAGGGTTGGCAATGATGATAAAGTTTAGCTCCAAAATAACTCCAAAAGAGCCAGAAGATGATCAGGACAATCAAAAAGCACCAAACTGAGAAATCATTTTCTAAAACGTACCCAGTCCATGAAATTATTCAGCTCCCTATGCCACTAACAGCAAGAGTTTTAATTTAAATATCTCTATTTTTTATTAATCACCAAGGACAACATCACCTACAGTTTACCAACTGCACATATGAAGTTTTCCAACTTTCCAAGACATACAAACCTTCCTGCTGCAGTGCCTAATGCTGTCACTGAGTATCAGCTGCCCATCAGAGGGATCCTTTGGTCTGGGAAAGAAAGATCAGGTGTCCACCAGGAAAACTTCCAAATTAAATGAGTCCACACTCCTTCCACAGAAAATGCACCTACCAATGAGGCTTTGGGTTTTCCTTTGGGACAGCCCTTGCTACTTTCTCACCAGATGATTCAGAGTTGTGTTGCTTTGGTAAGTGACAGCCACCGATGGCACTGCCCTTGCAATTTTAACCACTTGCAAGCCAGTTTTGCCACGTCACCTGTGAGCAAGCACAAGTACCCCACCTTGCTGGGCTGATCAAGGTGTGCACGTAAGCAGGTGGCTCAGTGCTGTCACTGTGTCACCCTGGCTGGCCTTTCCTCCTGCAGTCTCTCTGTTTGCACACCATCAGCAGCCCAAAGATCTGCAACCGCCTGTACGTGGCAGCTCTTTGACCTTGGCTCTGAACTTGGACAATGAACTCAAGGCTTTGGATTCAAATCTTGCAGAGCTCACAATTGATAACATCATGTCAGCATCAGACTTGTTCTGGCACAAAGCAGAACCCTGGGAAGTATTTCAAGCAGTTATCTCAGAAGAACAAGTTATAATTTATGACTGAAGGAAGTAAAGTCCTTTTTTCATTTCTTGAAGCACCTGTACATCCAACAATGCTTCTGAGTAAAACTACCTAGTGCAAGACTCACATTAACAGCACCAATCTCAGAATAAGCAATTCTTCAGTGTATCTATGTGACCTGCAGCACAATTCCCCCTTCCCTCACTTCCCAGGGAGCAGCCAACTCTCCAATGGCTGTGTAGGGATTATCAAGGCAGCCTCAATCAGACGTCCTGCACTTTACTGTGTGTTATGCAAGCTCCTCTGGCTAAGGAGATTACACCCAACTCACCAGGCCATGCTTCCCCAAATGCTCAACAAACTCCTGCTTTATTGCCTGGACTTAGAAAACAATCTGCTCAAAAGGCTGTGAAAGCAAGTGCAAACCAGTGCAGAGTTCATAAGGGGGATTACATCAAAAACTCGGTTCTTTCAGAAATTATCTCACCCTCAAAAGCAGGTTTCCTTCCAAGAATGGCACAATGCTCCCAAAAAATACGTGACCAGGATTCCTCTCAAGTATTTGCTGCCTCTCTCTGTTCAGAGACACATTTCTCTCTGCTCTCTAAAGGTGTCCAGCTTCAACCCCATCTGTTTTGTCCACTTCTGACCTCCCTGCTGAAGGAAGAGCCAAAAGCTTTAGCAGATGTTACCATGGCCCTGAAGCAGAAGATGAAGTTTTTTGGACACATGGCTTGATTTATGACCACAACTATTGCAGTAAAGCATCCTTCCTCAGGCAGGTGATCTCAAGAGGGATCTCAGGTGGGATGAACATGAAAGAGATTCAGGTTGACTCATCAAACACAAAACCTGAGCTGCAGCTCCAGTGCCGCTTTGGGTCTCACCCAACAAGGATGTGGCTCATGAGGGAGATTCATCACATCCCTGAGGGATCACAAAGTGGAGTTGATCTTCTTCTCAGATATGTAAGAAAACAAATCCAGAACACTGCTAGATTTCTCATTTTCTAAGATTGCACCAGTATCCACCTGATCCTTCCCAGCTGAACTCCCTACAAGCCCACAGCAGTGCTGAGCAGCTACAGACCCCCCAGACCCACTCTCCAATCTGACAGTGAATAAAAGCAATTTGAAAACATGCTGCTATCTCAAAATTTAGCACAGGATTTGTGCACACCCAGAGCTTTTAGGCTCCTATAAATCCTCCAGGCTTACTCTTATCCCCAAGGGGAAGCATGTGGAAAACCCTTACCATGACAAATCTGTCTGCACACACTCCTGTGGATTACCAGAAATAAAGCACAAACCTCCAACTCCAGCATCTAGCTCCCACATCAATCCCACTGTTCCAACAATCCTCCAAACCACACTGCAACAACTCTGTGATGCTCTGAGGCTCTGCCCCACCTTCATCTCTCACAAACACCAGCCACTTCACCCGTTCCCAAATATTCCCCCACTCCATTCCCCTGAATCCTGACACCTCCTCAAGCCCAGCAGCTCATCCCTGTCCCTTCATGAGCCCATGTAACTAAAGACCCATCCCACATCAATCCTGTTTCGCTCACATTATACAGAACTACACCCTATCACACCTCTCCTCCCCCACACTGAGCATCCTAAAATCCCCAAAAGAACGCCCTTCCCACACTCTTCAATAAACCTTGAAAGCAATCATACCCATGCCCCCACTCGGGGCTCTGCTTTATGCTCACAAGGCCTTCCACACATCCCTCCAGTACCCCAAAATCTGACCCCCATCCCGCAGCTCCCAAACCGTCCCGTTATCCCTGCTCACCCCAACCCAACTCACGCCTCCTCTTCTACCCCTCAAGCATCCCAAGGAACCCCCAAATCCTATATCCATGCCACGGGATGCCCACCCCAATATACACATCTCCTTGCTCACCACCACACCCCCAAACCTTCCCCAACACCCCGATCCCCCAGAC
>VWZS01008191.1:334249-395266 GCA_013397075.1 Rhabdornis inornatus | reverse complement strand
GGAATGGGGCTGGGAACAGGGCAACCGGGCTGGGAATGGGGCTGGGAGCAGGGCAAGCGGGCTGGGAACGGGGGAACGGGCTGGGAATGGAGCTGGGAGCGGAGGGACCAGGCTGGAAATGGGGCTGGGAGCGGGATTGGGAACAGGGGACGGAATTTGGGATGCCTCGGGATAGCGATGGCATGTGAGGATTGTGCGGAAAATCCCACTGGGAAAAGCCAGTGTCAATAAAGGAGACAGAGGAGTCCTGCAGCTTTATTGGGATAAAGGGAGAGAGGTCACTGGGGCACAGCCCGCGGGGTTTTCTCTTTCGAGATTTTGGATGGTGCAGCCTCCTCTTATCCCAAATTCATTTTATCCCAAACTCCTTTTATCCCAAACTCCCGGCCGCACGGTGCCCTCTTCCTTCCCCCACTGGCCGAGGTACCAGGAAGGTGCATCCTTTCCAAACCTGCCACATATCCCCCCTTGAACCTGTAATTTTACCCCAAATTCAGAAGTTCAGGGTTGTGCAGCCCCATTTGGCTGTTTCAGGAGCCAAACTGTCCGGGCTCTGGAACAAACCTGCTGCCCGAAGTTGGTACAGACATTAAATCCCATTTCAAAGCCATTAACAGCCATCCCCTCACCCATGGAACTGTTTGTAAGGACATCAGCACACATCTTCCCTATCACGAATGAGGATGGGGATGGAGTTGGGGATGAGAATGGGGACAGGGTGTAGGGATGGGGATGAGGCTGGAGATGGGGATAGGGATGAGTGCAGGGCGGGGGATGATGATGGGGATAAGTGGGGATTGGGATGTGAGGGTGAAGATGGTGTGGGGATGCAGATGGGCATGAGGATAGGGTGTTGGAATGGGATGGGGTGCAGAGATGATGCATGGGATGGGGATGTGGCTGGGGATGGGGTCTGGGGGCCTTTGGGTGGAAGCACTTGTCCAGCTGAGCAGTGGGAGCTGTGCTGGAACACCAGCAGCACCCAAGGACACCGTGGGGTTTTTCCAGTGGTACAGCTCAGACACCACAGCCAGGCTCACCCAGCTCCTGGCACCTGTGATTGAAATCAACCCAAGCTCTGTAGCTCAGTTCTTGTGCTGGTGCTTCAAGACAAACTCGGTACCACTGTACATCCCAGGGAACAGATGGATTTTTCTTTTTAATTAGGAGCTGCTGCAGAAGATGAACTGGGATACAAAGCAGATTCCCATCTTCTTTCCTTCTGGGGGTGTGGGGCATAGGAACAGGTCAGGAGGCTCTAACCTGACATGATACCTGTGCCCTGTGGTGTTCATGTTCATAGTGTTGTTCAGCCTGGAGAAGAGGCAGCTCAGGGGAAATCTCACTGAGGCCTTTCAAAACCTAAAAGGGGCTTATAAAAAAGTGTGAGGATAACTTTTTACATGGTCAGCTAATGATAGGACAAGAGGGAATGGTTTGAAATTAAAAGAGGAAAGACCTAGGTTATATGTTTGGAAGGAATTCTTCCCTGTGAGGAGGTGAGGCCCTTGTGCAGATTGCCCAAAGAAGCTGTGGCTACCCCTGGATCCCTGGAAGTGTCCAAGGCCAGGCTGGATGGGGCTTGGAGCAGCCTGGGATAGTGGAAGGTGTCCCTGCCCATGGCAGGGGGTGGAGGTGGATGATCCTTAATGATCTTCCCAAACCCAAACCATCCTCTGATACCATTCTGTGTTTCGCATTGCAGGTGTTGCAGCAGTAACACAACACAAACGGCTCTCACAGGACATGCATCACAAAAACAGCAGGGTAAAAAGAATAAACAATAAATCATTCCTGAAGGAAGGAGCTCTGAACTCAAAAATCTTGACATGGAGAGGTTATCTGAGTGTTACCGGGTTGTTGCTGTCTCTATGCAATAGCATCCCTGCTCAGCACCACGTGCAGTGAATAACCATGGATGTTCTGCCGTTCCTCTGACAGCTTCCACTCTCCAGGAACACATCCCACTGCTGCAGACCTGCCTTGCTTCACAATCTGACCATCCCTGCTGAGGGTTGCTGCTTTGGACAGATTCCACTATCCCATGTTGCTCCAATCCCTGTCCAACCTGGTTTTGAACATTTCCAGTTTGATTGCTGAGTCCAAACATTTATAAGGAAAAAAATATTTCCATCTACACATCAGCAATGATCTACCCAGTGGCACAGGAGAGAAACAAAAAGCTGATTTTTCCCTTGCCACAACCCCAGCTGTAAGAAATGTGAACAATGAAGCACAGAGCACCACTCAAGTTCCAAAACAAACAAGTTTACATGCAGACAGGCTTGAGCCAGCTAAGCTGACACAATCTGTATCCCATATGAGAAGCTTTGCCAGGGAATTTGAAGCCAATCTTTGCTTCCATTTTTTTAAGCAGAAAATCCTTATGTCAAAGAAAAAACTGTAGAGAAAAGCATGGACTGAGTATTGGGGGAAAGAGGCATAAAAATAAACCCGCACCACTGAGTAATGAAGTTTTGGGGGAATCTGTCTGTGTTAAGCACTACAAATAAACAAAATCTCTGAAAAACAACCAAACCCAGGGTACATTCTGAGATGGCAGCATGGTTTGAATATATTTGAAGGTTTCCTTACTCGGGGTGCTATGGAATGGGGTCAGCACACTTTAGAAATGGCACATGCAGGGTCAGGCAGCCCAGCCAAGGGGATCACAGAAACTCAGGCATTATTCCCTAAATCCTCAGGGAGCTGGGGAAGTGCCAGCCAACATGAGCAGGGCCTTGCTCTGAAAATACCTTCCAGTCATTTCATTGGATGGGTTTTTAGGCTGTATTAAATGCAAATTCACTTCTTCTTGCCATGGCATGGGGGTTAGAAAGAGGCAGGGCACTCATCTACTCAGCTCCCCACGGCACTCAGGAGAATGTGATTTTTCGACTGACCTCCTGTTTGAATTATCCTGCCAGCCTCAGAACAAAAGACTGCTTTATTAGATTGCTTGCCTTTGGGATTTTCTTAGGATTTCATGATCCTAGCCATGACTGCGAAAGAACAGAGCATGGCAAATACTGTAAATTTCCCTAAAAATTTAAATGAAATGGAAGAGAATGCACTGACATGCAAAACCTTTGACAGCTCTCTGGATGAATACCAGTTGGCATTTGGTGGTTGTGTTAAAATAGACATAATGGCTTGGTAGAGCTCAAATGTCTTCCCCACTCCTTCCTGAGTGAGCAGGAGGGCTGGACACAGATCTTGGGTTTAAAAGGCCACAGTGCTGGTTCCAAGGTAAATAGCTGTGAATTACTCAGCTGATAGCACACAGCTCTGCCTGAAAGGAAAGGTACATGCTGGTCTGACAGACAAAGCTCTGACAGGCTTTATGCCTTTCACAAATGCTTATTCATGGTATGTGGATGGACCTGGTGTGCATCTGAGTAGTGGAGTTAAACCACTGCTGTATATCTGAAGGTTTAGATGGAATACTGGGAAGAAATTCTTCCCTGTGAGGATGGGGAGGCCCTGGCACAGGGTGCCCAGAGAAGCTGTGGCTGCCCCTGGATCCCTGGAAGTGTCCAAGACCAGGTTGGATGGGGCTTGGAGAAACCTGGGATAGTGGAAGGTGCCCCTTGCATCAGTGTAAGACCCTGGCTCAGCTCTACATTCACACAGTAATGACAGTCTCCAAATCACATCATAATTATAATTTCATTTCTTCCCAAAACATCCATGATGGAGTAACTTAGGAAATAAAGTCTTAAATTTCCATTTCCAAATAATTTGGGAAGCAGATTTGTTAACCTGTAGAACAACTAATTTAATACTGTATCAGGAGGTAAAATCCTTCTATTTGCTGTACATTATTGCAGAAGAACATGCCATAATTTTTAATCAAAATCCTCAGTCTTGTGAGCATTTGATAAGCACATGGGAGGTCTATTTGTCTGACTACTCTCCTTGAACTGAACACATCCATGCCTTTAAGAAATGTAATTTTGGCTTGTTTAAATGTGTTCGGGATATAGGGTTTGTTTTAAACTTAATATGGGAAGAATCATTGAATAATTATTCAGCTTTTTCATATTCATGTTAATGGTTTCTTGTTAATATATAAATACTATCAGAAGGGCAAAGGGACAGGGATACTGATTCAGATAGAATGTGTCAGTAGTTTTCAAAAGTATCTAGAAGCACATGTCAAAGAAAGACTAAGTGATATTTCCCACATGAACTAGAGCTTCCAACTACTTTCATCCCAGAGAATTCTGTGAACCTTATGTGGTTTTTCTACTTGGTAATCCTCAGCAGGTCTCTCTAAAGTCCTGTCTTAATTTCCTTTTAAAGCCAGGAAAGCTTTCTCCATCCACAACCTCTGGCAAGGAGTTCTAAGGTTCAGCTACCCACAGCATGAAGAAACATCTCTTCTTCCCCTGTATAAATATTGAAATATTCAAATCCATGCTGACCTTCTTTTCTATGTTGTTTGGGCTTTTTTTTTTTTTTTTGATGAAGAATTTACCCTGAGCTCTCATGTCTTTGCCATGTTATCATGGCAACAAGATTATATTTGTCCTGGTTTAGGGCAAATTTGGAAGGAAACCTCTGAATGGGGTCTCTCTAGGAAACAGATTTAAGCAGTTTTCTCCCTAAATTTAGATACAGATAATTTCCATTGTTTCTGCTGTCACTGTCCCATGAACGCTGAGCAAATCCAGAGCCTCCGGGCTTCCTCTCCCACTCCCCTGCTCTCACCCCAAGGACAAAGAAAGCAGCCTCATCCTCTCAGCAGCTCTCAGTAGCTTTCAACTTTCTGCCCAGGTTTTACAGCAGGTAAAACTGACACAACTGCCTTCAAATCTGACACCCTGCTGCTCATCTCTGTCCCGCTCTGCCACGCCGGTTTTGGTGAGGGCAGCTGTGAGACAGATCAGAGAGCGGAGGCAGAAGAAAGAAGAGATGCACCTACTCCTCCTTGTGAGCTCTGTCAGCCCCGGGGCAGGCGGGGCAACCAGAGGAGCAGTTCAGGAGGAGGTGAGAGTGTTCAAGCTTTGAGGAGGTTTCACGTTACGTTCACCCTGGAGTCAAGCAGCAGCTCGGAATATTTTTATCAGCAGGAAGCCCCGAGTACTTTGACTTTCAAAAGCCTGAACAGCATAAGCAATAAGCCAGGTGTGCTTTCTGTCTGCTAAGTGCAGCCCCATCACCGAGGTTTCATTCTGTGTCCACTTGCAGTACGTGTGAAATGGGGACTAGAGGGCACGATGCCTCTGGAAAGGGAATTAATAATCAGTTTCACATTTATACTGGCAAAGAATCCCACCATTATAATATTAAATGAACAGAAAGGGAATAAGCTTTGATTTTATTATATTACTTCCTATATCCCTCTGCCAGGAAGAACTGCTTGGCAAGGCAGGGCAGGCAGAGCCAAATCTGCACCCCAGCTCAGGCAAGGACCAGGGGCAAGGTCCTGTTTTGTGCTGAAACAGAGCTCTCAAGGTTGCAGGTTCATGGGCAAAAACTCCAAGCAGGAATTCTCGGGTTTCCACAACAGCCTGATCCAACATCACAGCTGCCCTGCACCAGGGCTGACCCTGAGCACCTGCAGCCAAAGCCCTGGGAGGGGCAGGGAAGAGGCTGCAGAACCTGTCGGTGCACTCAGGGCTGTGACAGTCACCTCCTTTCCCATCCCTGTTTGTCCTCACACCTTACAAAGGTCGCCCTTTGGAGAAGCAGGTATGAAATGCTTGGTGTACAGATATGGTCCCTAAGAGGCCAGATTCACCTCAAAATGTCCAGGGGCCACCAGTTTGGGGTGCAGTGCTGTGCAGATGTTCCCAACAGGTTCTGCCTGTGCAGGGGTCACAACAATGGGGCAGCCAGCAGGGCAGTGATGTGGCAGGGCTTCTGTCCCCTTCAGTGAAGTGTCAGGGCTTCTGTCCCCTGCTGTCCCCTCTCAAAGGGCCACAAAGATGTTCTGAGGGCTGGAGCACTTCTCCTGGAGAACAGAAGGCTCCAGGGAGACCTTAGAGCAATTTCCAGTAGCTAAAGGGGCTCTAAGAGAGCTGAAGAGGGACTTGGGACAAGAGCCTGGAGTGACAGGGTAAGGAGGCTTCCCACTGCCAGAGGGCAGGGTGAGGTGAGATATTGGGAAGAAATTCTTGGCTCTGAGGGTGCTGAGGCCCTGGCACAGGGTGCCCAGAGAAGCTGTGGCTGTCCCTGAATCCCTGGAAGTGTCCCAGGCCAGGCTGGATGGAGCTTGGAGCAGCCTGGGATAGTGGAAGGTGTCCCATGGCAGGGGGTAGAACTGGATGATCCCTTCCAGCCAGGCCAGTCTATGATTCTATGAAAGATGTTGGCAGTCACTTCATTCACCTAGGACTGTGCCTGAGAGTAAGGGGGAAAATCCTGTGTCCAAGGCAGAGACCTAATCCTGAGAGTGCAGGACGGGGCAGGACAGAGTGGGACACTCAGGTGCTGCAGTGACCTGGAGGGGAATGGAAATGCAGGTGATAACCCATGACATAACTCCCAGCCTGGGCTTGGTCCCAAAACACCTGGGCAAGGAGAGCACAGCAGGTCCAGTGAGAGTGGCCAAGAGTCCAGCAGATGCCAGACAAATCCAAAGCATCAGGGCAGCTCCAGGAAGCCAGGAGCAGGTCAGGATCAGCAAGACATGAGGCAGGGCACAGAGAGACCTCAGCATCTCTCAGGCAAGGCAATGAGCTTCAGTGCAGCTCCTGAAATACAGCAAAGAGACCCCAAACAGGTCCTCCCACACACTCACAGCACAGCAGAAGGACCCAAAACCATGGCTGAACCTTGTCAGAGCTCCCCCCAGCACAGCAGCCACAATTCCAGGGAAGAGAGGAGGCTGTAGAGCTCAGTGGGGCATGCAAGGCCTCGGTGAAGTCTCCTCTCTCCCTGTACATCCTCTTGTCACACTGCATTAACATTTAAGACCAGACACAGGCCAGGAGCCTCTCCAGCTGACTGGGACTGTGAGGGAGCTGTTTGCAGCTTTGTGCTCCTTAAAACAGAGCCTCCCTCTCTGTTCCTTTTCCCCCTGTAATTCACAGCATCTTCAGGCTTTAAAAATTGTCAGCAGATTCATACTGGAGAGCTTTGGTGTTTCTTGGGAACCAACATAAATGTTACAACAGTTCTTCCACTTCCATTGTTGCTGCTCCTCCTCCTCAGGAGGTGCTGTGGCAGCTGAAAGCACTGAGAGGACATGGTTTAAAAGCTCAAGCATTTTTCTTCTCCACCAATAAGCTAATTGACTGTATCTCTACCTGTAAAAAAGGCCAGGGTTCATCCTCTGCCCCGAGAGCAGGGCTCCTGTTGATGCAGCTGAATTGTGCTCCTGTCCTCCCCCGCCAGGACAGGCTGGCTCCTTCCTTCTGCTGCTCCATGGCTCTCTCAGACCAAGCCTGAGTCAGTCAGGAGATGCCAACAGCATCCCAAAGCGATGCCAACAACTGCACAGTACAGCCACAGACAAGGGTCCATACCAGTGTCTGACCATCTTCACTGGTTTGTAGGTGTCCATGCAGTCCTTGGAGTGGAATGTACTTAATTCTTTGTGAGATTTGATCCTAAAAACTGTCTCATTTTCTCCCCTGATTCCCAACTCAAAAAGGGAGAATTTCAATGTACCCGCCATCCTCCATAGGCTGCTGACTTTTACTTCCCCCTCTTACATTACAAGTTACAGACTACATGGAGAAATGTAGTCTGAGAAAAAATGCAATCCCAAGTTAGATCAGATGGGACAATTTCCTCATCCCTTTTAGGTCTCAGTATCTGAGGGTTTGTGGGCTGATACTTCTGCCTTTTCCAGCTTTGTTTTTTTTCTGCCTGACCTGTGTCACTGATCAGTCTGGCTGAGCTGGAGGTCCCACTTTTCCCTCAGTGCCAGCATGTAGGAATGCATCACTTCAAAGAGGCAGGAACGACCTTGGTTTGCAGCATCTCACTGTCCCCTGTGGCACTGTCACACACCAGATAAAGAGCTCTGTGCTTGATGAGTGCTCTTGCTTTCTCCAAGCCAGAAGGAATATTTCAGTTGCACAGCCTGAGTTTCCTTTGTTAACCCTTCCCCACCTGCTCTCAGGGTATTTTTATTCTCCCCAGCCTCCAAGAAGATTCAGACTGTAGGTTATATTTGACTAATTAGCAGTAGGCAAATATGCAGGTTTATAATATTCAAATAACCTTTTTTCCCCCTGGGGATTTTTAGAATTAGTGATTTAGAGTAACAACATAATCCGCCACACAACACACCCTGCTGGAGCACCTTCATGCTGAATGAACAGCAATGGAGAGCTGCAAATTTTAAAAAAAGCCTACCAAAAGTGGCCAGGGATAATTAGAGGAGGAATTGAGGTCTGGTAGCAGCAGCCAGGAGCACCAGAGCTCACAGCCCCTCTGAAATGCTGTTGTTTAATGAATCCTGGGGACAGGATTAACACAGCAGGAAGAACTCTGGCACCTACAGAGTGACACTGCCGGTGTAGCACACCCTGCTCATCCAAAGGGAGGATAACAGTGATGTTACTGCTCCCTCCACCCCTGCTTCATGTCCCTGTCCACAGGGATGCAACCCTTGAGATGTCTCATGGATTCACTGAACCATTTTGATTGGAAAAGATCTCTAAGATCATCAAGTCCAACCCTTAACCCAGCACTGCCACATTCACCACCAAACCATGTCCCCAGGTGCAACATCCATCCATTTTTTGAACACTTTCAGGGAGGTGTTTTACTACAATGTAAAAAATAAAAGGTTTTAAGGTTCAAAATCCTGTGATAATGGGAAACTGAGGAAAATCCTTTTCAGAGCAAAGGGACTTTGTAGATATCAAAACAGGAGAGTAGAGCAAAACTATGAATCCCTGAAACCCTCTTTTAAAAAGCACCCCAGCTGTCTTTGCTTTAAAAATCTTATAGGCTTTAATTTGGGTTTATGATCCTTTGGGGTTGGACTTGGGGGATGAGCATCTGGAGGTGATGTATGCAGATACCACAGAAACTGTGCCATGGGCAGGGACACCTTCCACTGTCCCAGGCTGCTCCAAGCCACTTCCAGCCTGGCCTTGGACACTTCCAGGGATGGAGCAGCCACAGCTTCCAAGGAGAACCTGTGCCAGGGCCTCCCCACCCTCACAGAAACTTTCCCATCTTGCTCCTACATCTTTTAAGACCTCATTTCAGCCTGATCCAGAGAGCTGCTTCCTGAGCAATGCCCCACATCCCTTACATCCTGCAGAACAAATATTTGGTGGGTATTGAGCAGGGAAGGATGTAGAAAATGACAATATGCTCACATTTACACAAATCCCAGGAGTCAGGGAGGCAGGCTCAGGCTTACAAGTGGTTTCAATGTTGTTTTCTTAATTTTTCTCTGAAGAGCCCACATTTCACTGCTCTCAGCAAATGATGCCTCTGCTCACAGATATTGTTTCTCCCAGAAACCTCCCTTCTAGGACAAAGCTCATCCAACCGTGGCACTACAGCATTCCAGTTACATCTAATCCTAATTAACTTGTCTCAGTTTTCACACACCAGATCCCACCAGTGCTGGTAACAGCCCATAAAACTGCAAGGGAGAGACCAAAGCACCAGGAAAATTATTTGGAAAGTCTGCTCCATTAGGGAGAGAACAAACTAAAAGAAAATCACCGGCCTCAGGAACAGAAATGAGCTGTGTCCCTCAAACATGATGTTTGCTGGGAATAATGTAACATATTCATGCTGACTTTTGCAAATGCTGCAATTACTGTCTGGCTGCCTAAATAGTCCCATTTATCTTGGGAGACTTTCTCTGCTCTGTGTGATTTTTCACAGCTCTTCCTCGGAGCTGTTTGCTCCCCGGCAGAGTTGTTTACATGCTTGTTATTTTTATGGTTTTCCCCTTCATTTCCCTGTAAGTAGAACAGCAAATAAAAGGTGTAGAGAGGGTGTGAGCGAGTTCCTGCCAGGGGTCAGTGGCAGCTCAGTCAGGCCAAGCAGCAGAAGGTGGTTCTGACAGAGGGCTCATCCTACAAGTGTTTGAGACAAGGCAATGGCTGAGGTTGACTTTAGAGAAGGAAAATGATTGATGTGGTGCTCTGGTAGGTAAACAGGAAGAAAATTAAGGCAGAGACACACTTTTACTTCAATAAATGAATTGTTTTCACCTCAGAATTAAAGGACACATTATTTCCATTTGTAGCACCAGGAGAATTTGATTCAGCCTCACCTTACTTGTCAGTGCCAGTAGGGATGCAGGATAAAACATGGCCATGGAGATGTGATTAAATACCCTTTAAGGAAGTTTTCCAGTTATTTTTCTTGGCTCATATATTCTAACTAGACCCAGATGCACTAGAAATTATACTCAAAACCTTTTCCTATTCTGTGGGTTTCAGTTTGGTCAGCTCTGCAGGTGTTGGTCAGTAGCACTGAAGTGGCCAGCACTTTACAGAATGTGGAAGAAAAATTTTCTAGTGTAGCCAGGATCTAAAAGCCTAGGCATAAAGAGTCACAGAATGGAATGAGAATCGTTAAGTTGATAAGGTCTTCTAAAATCAAAATTAACCATTAACACTGCCAAGGCCACCACTAAACCATGTGTCTAAGTGCTACATCTACATATCTTTTAAATCCTTCCAGGAATGGTGACTCCCCTACTTCCCTGGACATCCTGTTCCAATGCCTGACCACCTTTCTGTGAAGAAATCTTCCCTAATAGCCAATCTAAACTCCTCCTGGTGCAACTTGAGGCCATTTCTTCTCATTCTGTCACTGTTCCCTAGAAGTGACCAACCCCCAGCTGGCTGCACCCTCCTATCAGGGAATTGTAGAGATCAAAAGTCCCTTCTGAGCCTCCTTTTCTCTGGGCTGAACAGCCCTACTTCCATGGGGTTTATATACAAACCTATATGTAGATTTACAGCTGTTTCTTGCCTCAGAATCTGAGACTGAATCTGTGCAGCCACTCCTGTATTGATCCTGATTTATTTTTATAGACATGGTGTGATTTTTATCTCTCCTTTATTTATCCACATCCATTAACACTTCCACATCTGACTGTCTAGTTAGATACCAACTGGCAGCAACGGCTTTATGGCTGGATTTTCCCTCATTCTGTTCCTTAATTCACCATTAAAACTTCATTATTATTGTGATGGTAAAAGGCTTCGTTATCCATTATTACTCTCCTAAAGGCCAGGCAGATCCCCTGGACAAACACTTGGCAGATTCAAGCACCAGGACTAAATCTAATAGAGTGATGCAGAATGTAACAGAAATGATTTCCCAGCTGATCCATAATCCTCCATCAGAAAAGCAACATTTATCTTTGACTGACAAGAACATGATTTGATCAGGACATACAAGCTGCAGATAAAGGATACCTCACGTACATGACACCTGCAACAAGATGATCTTTAAAAAGGTCTGTTCCAACTCAAACTACTCTGTGATTTTCAAAATCTCCGTGTGGTTTCTCACATGGCCAATCCTAATTTCTCCCGCTGGGAGGGAAGTTTTGGCATGCACTGGAAGGAAGCAGGCTGGAGATTGGCTGCTTCCTGATTCACATTTTATTTAAATGTTTAAATTCAGGTTTTACTGTAAGCTCCTCCCTTATCATAAGTCAAACTCCTCCTATGCAGAGGCATAAATAAGATTTTCACTACATCATGCCAGAGTTTTATATATCTCTGTCCACCAAGATATCTTTTAGTATCAAATTAAGTGAGGCACTGAACTCCCAGCACAGATATTTTGCTGCTGCTGCAGGAAAGAGAAATTGTGATTCCCAAACAGATCGATGCAGTTTCCTGTCTCTGACAGTGGCCAGTGTTGAATGTTTCAGAAGACAATATCAATCCTTCCCTTCTTCCAACCTGCTCTATCCTAAATGCACACACTGCACTTAATTGTTCAGTCTGGAAAAATAATCTCTTCCCAACCTTAGCTGATTGTAATTTCATAGAGCTTTATTTATATCAACATCAATATTCATCTGGATGGGTATTACCAGCACTGCTACCAGGAGGCACTGCCTGTTTTATTACTGCTGTTCTCTACAGGCACTGTGCCAGCTGAGGACTTCTGGCAATCCTTCATTCCTCTGATAGAAACCGCCCACTTCTCTGCTGGAACTCCCTGCAGGAGCCCATCCTGCCTGTACCCACAAGCTCAAATTTCACAGGGTCATAGAATCACAGAATTTTTTGGGAAGGAAGGGACCTTAAAGATCATAATGTTCCAACCTCCCTGCTATGGGCAAGGACACCTTCCATTATCCCAGGTTCCCCCAAGCCCCGTCCAACCTGGCTTTGGACACTTCCAGGGATCCAGGGGCAGCCACAGCTTCTCTGGGCACCCTGTGCCAGGGCCTCACCTCCTCACGGGGAAGAATACTGTCCCAATATTCCACCTAAACCTGCCCTCTCTCAGTTTGAAGCCATTCCCCCTATTACTGCCACTCCAGGCCCTTCTCCAAATTCCCTTTCCAGCTCCCCTGGAGCCCCTTTAGGCACTGAAAGGAGCTCTGAGGTCTCCCCAGAGCTTTTTCATCTCCAGGTGAACACCCCCAGCTCTCCCAGCCTGGCTCCAGAGAAGAGGTGTTCCAGCCCTTGGAGCATTTCCGTGGCTTCCTCTGGACCAGCTTCAACAGATCCATGTCTGTCTTGTGCTGAGGACTCCAGAGCTGGACAGGGCACTCCCAGGTGGGGTCTCATGAGGACACAATAGAATCACCTCCCTTGACCTGCTGACCTGAATTTTTTGGTGCCCCCATTTGTTACCAGGATTCTCTGTTCATTCCTGAGGTTCAAGAGCAGGGAGCTGTTTCCCTTTGCCTACTCAGATCCTCTGCGAATTCCCTGCCTTGCTGCAGCCATGGCTCTGCCAACTGCTCAGCTTTTCCTTACTGGCACTGCTCATGCTGTTATTCTCACTCTGCTCTGGAGCCTCAGCTGCAGATTCACCACTTTAACACCAGAACAAAGCACTGTATCAATTAGTTTGACCTCCCAGCTCACACGGGCTACTACATTTCACCCAGTTCCCTTCACGCTGTGCCTTGAATTCTTTATTTTTAAAGCACTGGCAGCTGTATGGATTTATCCATCCCTGAGATGGCTTTGTGTGGAGTCAGCGTGGTTTCCATATGATTTAATGGTTCAGGATCAGCAGTGCATACAAATGGATCTGCACTTGTTCCAGGGCCAATTTGGGTCTCGGAGGGATGCAGAGCTCAGCTGGTTCTGCTTGGAGCCAGCTCCAGCCTCTCTGTGCTACATGTCACACCTCTGGAGCAGGAACTTTGGGACAGCAGTGACAAGGTGCCCCACCAGCACCAGGTGAAGTCATTTTTGGCTCAGCACAGCAAAGCGATGAATCTCTGCCACTCTGCAGAGCTGCTTTGATGTCCCCGGCACAGGCAGGGCCCCGAATCTCTGTGTATATTTGCATCTCAGCTAATTAACAATCCCTCCTGCGAGCCATGGCACTGGCACCAGACTGCAGAAGCTGTCTGAGCTAAAGCTAACAAGCTCTGAAGCACCTGAGCTGACTCAGATTCAAGTGTTTCAAGCTGCATAACAGAGTGTTCTCAGATGCTGCTGGGTGAGAATATCGAGCTGGGTTTACACATCTTTAATAATACAAAGGCAAAAAGGTAAATTAAACTTTAGGGGAAAGAAGAAAGGGAAAAATGTAGGGGAGAGGAATCATCGTGCCATGTTCCCCTCAAAAAGCTATTAATTAAATATTAGTCTGAATCGGAGTGATCCTGGGGATATTACACTTCATACCAAACCTCTTACAGGCTTGTGTGGCTGCCTCCAGCAATACACATGAATTTTCCTTTTCTACTTGCTCAGTACCGTTTTTTATTTCTAATCTCTGCCTCAGTGTCACTTCTGAACAAGAGCAGGCTTTTAGGCAAAAGTGCCTTATTCCTTTTACCAGCAGACCGATAGAGGTTGTCAAAGTCCCTACCAAAAGCTCTCCGTTGTCACCCACTCCAAGAGCTCAGGATTTAATACGAGAGACAAGAGGCGCAGGGAGACAGATGGGAGATGGCAAGAACACAGTAACACAAACAGTCTAATTTTGTTGGAAAGGGTAAAAACTCCCTTGTGCTGCTGTTCTGCAGCGTGTCCCACTTACTGGCTTTCCACGCAAGACTCCACATGCAGAAGCAGACATGGTATCATTAACCTCCACAATCTCCCGCAGCACCAGGTTTCACTGGTTAATTACATGCTGTAGAAACGAACCTCTTGGTTTTGACCTAGTTTGAGTGTTACTGAGTGGGTAAATCATGTCTGATATGAGATAATGCACTTCTGCCTGTGCATAAAGAATAGTTTTGAGTGCTAGCAAGACATCAGGGTGCGGGGTTTTTTGTAATTCTGAATTATAACACCTTGAAGTAAATGAAAAAAATAATTAATCACTTCGGGGTTGGG
This sequence comes from Rhabdornis inornatus, assembly GCA_013397075.1. Lineage (NCBI taxonomy): Eukaryota > Metazoa > Chordata > Aves > Passeriformes > Rhabdornithidae > Rhabdornis > Rhabdornis inornatus. Next base: position 380,834 of record VWZS01008191.1, on the reverse strand, counting down.
ATCAGACCAAGTGTGATCTTGAGACATTCACAAGACAATGACGCACACATCAGGCATTTATTAGTTAAGGAAATGTAAAATCATCAACCCCTTTATCTACACACAGTAGAATTATAAAAATTGAGATTTTTTGTGATATTATTTGGGGAGCAAATAAGCATGTAGGTAGACAGGAAGATTGTGGAGGCAGTGATCATCCTATAGCAGCTCAGATAAAATGCAGATTTCAAGGCCTGAAGAAGCCAGAAGCACAGGAATATTCCCTGCCCCATTAAGCAATTCACACATAATGGATTAATGACTTGCTGATATTTCTATCATGCTGGGGCAGTCATTAACAAATTCTGTTTACTGCCTGGATAGCAGATGGGGCCACCTACTCATGCCAGGGATGGAAACACTCCTAAAGCTCCAGGGCAGGATAGGGGGATGCTCAGTAATCCTTCAGGAAGTGTGTTAGTGGTTCAGGTATTAAGTGGGTTCACAGGAAATCCCAGGGGAAAGGGAAGCCTGAGTGAAAAGAACTACAGGCAATGTTTGGATGTCTGAGGTTACAGATACCCCTGTACCCTGTCCAAATGTGTCTCCATATCAGTGCTCCTTCCCAGAAAAAGTCCTGGCTAAAAGTTTTGCTTGAGATGTGCTATTTCTTTCCCCTTGCTCTCTAAACTCAATTGCTGACCTGGGGATTTTTTAATGAAGCCTCTTTTCGCTGTTCCCATTTGTTCACAGATAAACTGCCTATCAGCCCTTCACTTTTAATTTCCAGTGTGCTCAGCATTGAGGCTTGGCATAATTAAAGCCCCTTTTCAGTTATTCTGGACTGCACTATTTACTTTTCATAACAAATACCAAAGAAATGGCTTGAGACTGACTGACTGAAGGAAACACTCCAGGTGCTCATCTGTTCTTCAGTAACAAGTTTTTTTAAATTTAAACGTAGAATTTTCTGGCTCTTTTTTTATCTTTCAATGCTCAAAACCTCAGTGACCCCCGTGAACAGTTCTGAGTCAGTTTTTCTCCTGGTGTCAACACTCCGCATCCCTCCTGGAGCAGAATCTGCATGGAACAGTGAAGAGTGAGATTTTAAACAGCCGTGAATTTGTTTCACCAAAATATTCTGAGCACCAGCCCCCAAACCCAAATGACCCAGATAATGAAGAACTTTGTGGGAAATTCCTTCTCCTGCTTGAATAACAAACTTGGTAGGAAAATACTCAGCACAAAGGAGCAGAGCAGAGGTTTTCAAGGCACCAGACCCTCTAACAACAACTTGTTGCTCAGAAAAAAAACCTCATTTCCCATTGCAGTCTCAGGTTCCATGCATGGAATTTGGAAAAAAAGATAAGGAAAAGCCTCTAAAATACCTCAACAAAAGCTGCTTAGTTCAAGCTTTCATGGCCACATGGAGACCAATAGTTATTAAGGCAATCAAAGACTCTTTGGAAATTAAAGTCTGTGCCCCAGTTCAAGCAGTTTTACCCCAAAGTGCCCGCAGGCTCTGGAGCTCTGCAGCCTCCTACTTTTCAACCTCCCAGACCAAGAGGGCTCTGTCTCAGGAAGGAATGCAGCTTCCAGCCAAGATTTGTCAATGTGCATTCTTAGGCATGAACCAAGAAATCTCTAAAGTCGATTTGAGGTAGGATAAAGTTGGATCCACTGATCTTGGCATGTGCAAAAGTTATGTCTCAGACTGGAAAATAACCAGGAAAGTTTTAGCCTATAAAAAGAGGGCGTTTCACAAATGTATGGCTTATCAAAAACTAGAATGACACAGAAGCAATTATTCATTACCAGGCTGAGTGTGATCCCCCCCACACAGCCTACACCCAGAGCCACTGTCATCAAAGGGGACTTTGTCACTGCTTTCAATGGACACAGGATGTGACCAGAGCAGCATCTGCAGCAGCTCCCAGAGAGGAACACGAGGGAAAAAATCTCCATTTGTAACTCAGTGTTTCATCTTTCAAAAGACTGGCCTCAGATGTGCTTTGGAAACTCTTCTTTTGGCTATTCCTTTCTTCCACCAAGCTGCATATTTATCAGCTCTAGTCCTAGACATGATCTTTAGAGCTTATCTCCCAGGCGATCAGAACTTCTTTCCAACTTCCTTCTTTATTAAAATAATCAGGGCTTGAAATCAACTTCTTTTTTTTTTTATTGCTCACAATCTTTGCTATTTTCATCAAGAGCAAGCAGCACATTTCCATGTCTTTTTTGAGACCTTCTGCTTATTTATTTACTCATCTGCCTCCAGCAAGTTCATGTTCTGAGGACAGAAAAGCACGAAACTGCAGGTGAAAGGGAATTAATAATCTATTTGAAGATGAAGGAAATCAAGGAGATGTGTTTTCAAATTTTAATTCTGGAGAGGAATTCCTGCAGACCTCCTACAGCTCAACCTCTCAGTAGCTTTGTTTCTCAGCTACCATAGAAAAGTGAGGCAAGTAACACCCTTCTACTTTACAAGAGCATTTCACAGCTAAATAATTGAGGACCAGACTTGCTGCCTTTTTTTTTTCTTCACATTTTTTGACAGCTTACCCTTGTAAGAATCCCCCCCAAGGACCAGCAAACCAGCGTGATAACTGCAGTGACAGGATTCCTGAGGGACCCCTTGCACAATCATGTACTATTAGACCTAATAAAGAATGACAGAATCTGGCTGTTAAAATTTCAAGAGAGCCTCAAACACTATTGTGACAGCAACCATTAAACTATAGATAAATTACATCTAAAACAATCCCACTTTGCTGCATTCCCAACTGCTAAAACATCCTGTGATTTCAGCATTGCTACTTTATTCTCAGCAGGGTTTTTTTTCTTCATCTAAAACATCTGAATTTCTCCTCAGACAAGGACATAATTGCAGACACTGCTGCCAGGTAAAATAACTGCAGAGTTCTGGTTTGTCCAACTTTTGGGAAACATTGGAAATAATTTGCTTTTTGAGTGCTGAGGACTAAGTGCCCTTCCTGCTTAGAAAGAAACAAAACTTCTTTCTGGAATTACTAAAGGTAGTGTAACAAGACTATTTATGTAAATTAAACTAATAAACCCAACTGTTTTAAGCTTCTGGATATCCTTGGTGTGAAGTAACTTGGCCTGAAGGATGTGTTAGGCTGAGGATTTACAGTTTTAATTCTCCTACCTAAGCAGTTTGACACTTCAATTTCTCGTTACCACTTCCACACTCCAGCATGGTCCAACATCCCCAACACGGAATAAATAACCTATGACCTGCTGCAGTCATTAAAATGTATTTGGTTTAAATTTATTTGAGTTTCTAAGACGCAGCAGGGCTGAAGCTGAGCAAGGGCAGGATGATTCCGGGCTGGTACCAGCCACGTTCTCCTCCTTAGGAGGAACCAGGAACACATTGCAGCAAACATTTTCCATCCATAATCTTCTGAGGGCTTATTTATACTCGCAAAAATATTTTTATTTCATGGAGACACGACAAATTAAAGGGGTGATGGAACTGGAGGGCTCCCTCAGCATGGCCAGAAAGGTGAGGGGTCAGGGCAGTGAGATATCCCCACCATGGGGGTTATTTATTTTGTAAAGGTTATTTATTCACTATATTTATTTTGCAAAGGTTACTATGATGCTATTTATTCTTGTTATGTATTCTGTAAAGCTCTGTAGAGCCGCGGTCAGAAATAGGCAAGCAAGTTTTCACTCCCATTTTTACAGAGGGCAAAACGCCAGAGGGAATCGAGCCGCTATTTCCAGGATAAAAACTCACAGCCTACCACTTACAGGCAATTACATTTCCCATAGGGGAAAAGCATGAGTTAGGAGTTGGATTTTTAATTTTTTTTTTTTTTTTAGCATTCATCGTTTTAAACGCGGCAACGGCGAAGCTCGCTCACGCCAAGTCTAGGAGGCAGCGGAGCCCCCTTCCCCTCATGGCGCCACCCCTTCCCCCCCCCCATCCCGGCAAAGCACGAGTGAAGAGTTTGATTTATTTTTCACACTGCTACTATTATTATAATTATAATTATTTAACCATTAATCATTTTAGAGGCGNTAAAACCCCGGGGTAACGGAGCCATGGGGAGGGAGGCACGGGGGAGCGGCTGGAAGGAAGGGGATGGGCCGCGCTGACGGCGCCGAGCCCGGCTGCGTGTTGGCGGCAGGAACCGCTTCCCCTCAGAGCGAGTTTCCCCCGCCGCCGGGCACGGGGCTGAGGCGGAGCCGCCCCGCTGTAATTGAACCCCTGGGTGAGGAGGGAGGGACGGAGGGAGGGACCGCGGGGGCTCCTTCTCTGCTTTGTGTCCAGGTGGCGAGGCCGAGGGGCGGCCATGGGGGTGCAGGACCGGCCCCAGTGCTTCTTCGAGATAGAGATCAACAGGGAGCCAGGTAAGGCGGTGTTTGGGGCTTTTAAATCACGCTTTTTTGCCTGCATTACGGGCCCAAGCCGCTAGCAGCGAGTTTGGCCATTGATGCGTTATTTCTGAGTTACTTTTTAATAACTTCGGATGTTTTCTGGGGTGCTGGGTGCTCCTTCATTCTCCCTTGAGATCGATTTTTATTTGCACACATGAATATAAAGGTTCGGCAGGGCTGATAAACGCTGTTCTGAAGGTATAAAGCTGTGTGGTGATGTATTATACCTTTTCTATTATAGCTTTGTTATGCCACTTCTATAAACTGTGGAAAATCGGGGCAGGCTATGAGGAGGCTGAATATTTACTCCTATAAGTATTTTTAATCATACAATAATTAAAACTGGGAAGGAACTTAGAGGTTCCCAATCTGGGCTAAGTCTTTCCTTGTCCTGCTCAAAATGGGTCTTCTGAATGTAAAGGAATAACTGGGCATTCCATCATTGAAGCACAGAACGCCTCACTATCTGGCTTGTTAAAAAACCCCCAATAATTAAAATAAATCCATCTTTTAACTCGTATTTTCCCTATACAAGTGTAATGCCCAGAAGCAGTAGGCTGTGAGTTTTAATGCTGAACAGCAGCTTGGTTCCCTCTTGTGTTTTCGCCCTCTCTGTAAAGATGGGAGTGGAGATTTTCTCACCCATCTCTTTGAACACGCATTTATCGATGCTTATTAGTTGTCTCACACACACTCCGTGCTTTATCTTGCTATCACTTGTCTCTAGAAAAATGGATGTATGTGATGGCTTCATTACGCTTTCACTTTCATTTTCTACTAAAATGTTGTTCTGAAAACCTTTTAATTAAGAGGTTTTATCTTAGATATTCCAAATTCCAGCCTCATTCAGATGCAACTGAAATCGTTCTGGTGTTTTATTGTCACCACAGTTTCAGAAGAGAGGTGCTGTTCTAACTTCGGAGATCTGATAGGGCATATCTATAAATCTGTTGCTGTTGTAAGTCCTGAGTTATTTTGATTGACACTGTGTTTTCTGAATACGTCCAAAGAGGAGATAAGTGGTGTAAATGGAGTTTTAACACGTTTCATGTCTTTAATTTCGGGTGGAATTTGCTACGGAATGAGACAACTGGAACTGTTTCAGGTTGGGTGAGTTTCCAGTTAGGAATGGTAGTTTGATGGGATTGATTTAGAGCAAAGACAATTCATTCTCAATCTCATTTGCTGCTAATCTTTTTAGGTTTAGTGTGGGTTTTTTTTGTTCTGACTCCATCTGAGGGGTCTCTCCCTGCGCTGTTTTCTCTGCTCTCCCTGCACAGGTTGCTGCTCCCATTTCATAATCTCTCCTCCTGCCTCATCCTCTCCTCAGCTTTGAGCTGTGCATCTCGAGTGAAAGTGGATTACCTTGTTTTTCCCCAAACCTATTTGGGTTTGGTGACTGATAGAGCTGTCAGGGAGGAATTGCAGTGTTAGTGTTCTTGGTGGTGCAGAGCTTGGGTTACCTGGAGCAGACCCAGGGCTTTGGCTCTGTTTGTGCCTGTCTGCATTTATTTTCTCTTGAAAGTAACAGGAATCTCCCAGCTGCACATCAAACTTGGAGCCCTGCTGGTTTCATTACACCTGACTCATGGCTTGGGTTTTTGCAGGAGAAATGCCAGTTTGTAAAATTGGTGTTGGGACTCGCGTGCTGTCTGGTCTTGCTGCTTTGTTCTGGTGCCTGTTTATTAATTCAGTGCAACTCTGTCTCAGGATTTAAGGATATATTTAAAAAGCTTAAACGTTGCTCTCTTAGCTCTAAGATGACCTTCAAAAGCTGAATCAAGTGGTAAATCAGTGCTTCCAGATGACACCAAGCACTAATTCTGAGAGATGTTCTCTCCTGCTGGCACTAGTCAGGTATTAATTTTAACTTTCAAGCTGCCAGCAGATTTCCAAATGAACATTTTGCTTATTTTGACATCAATAAATAAGCTGATACGCTTAGTCAATTTTAGGAGATGTAGGGAGAAGTGGGGAGCAGAACAGCCTTGCATTTTGTTGCTAGCCAAGAGAAAAGGCCTTGCCCCCACCTTGTGTGCACTGAAAAGCTGAACCAACATTTCCACAAAATGCAGAGAGAAGGGGATGTGCCTCTTGCAGCACTGGAAGCATCTTTTTGCCTGCAGAACACAAAAACTGTGTCATTTTTCATACTGTGGGTTGCTGTGAGTCCAAAAGCCTTCCCCCCCCAGAGCTGCCAAATCTTGGCTCTCCCCTTCCAGGCTTTGCTTGCCCAGGGTGTGCCAGGATACCTGTAGCAGTTAAGAGCCAGGTCAGTTTTACTCTAATAAGATCCTTGGAAAATGCAGGAGTGAATATCTCCGCTTTGGCTGTGCTTCCAGAAGCTTTATTACAGCTTTTGTGTCCGTATTTTATTACAGCTACAGAATCTTGGAAGAAAACTCAGTGCCAGCTTGTACTTGCCTCTTGCAGTGGGGCAAGCTTTGTTGGCTTGATGTTTTTTAAAAGCTAAATTTAGTCTGCTTTTAAATAAGTTGCCTGTTAAGCATTTTTTTATCATGAATGCAGGTTGTGGTTCATAATTTTTAAAGGGCAAATGGAAAACAAATCAGGAACTTTATTTTGATACTGGCACAAAGAGTGCTTCTTCCTTCTTTTGGGCCCCCCACCAGTGGGTTTGGGCACATGGAGTATGCACACAGGATTAAACTGCTTACAGTATTCCAAGAATTTTGGGATGGCAGCAGATGCCTATTTAAATAATTCTGTCTTTACTCCGTGAGGCAAAATCTGTGTGAAGCTGCAGCCTTTCAGGTACTGTGATAATTGGAACAGATGTCCCACTAGGATGTCACAGATGCAGCTGGCTGCTCTAGCAGTTCCTGTGGCCATCCAAGATCTTTTTCCCACATCTCCCCACCTCACCCCACTCCCTGACTGGCTTCATCCATCATAAAGTTTGGTAAATTTACTCAGTTTTGCTTTGTCTCATTCTTATTCATAGAATAATTTATCAATTCTTTCCCCTTTTTTTTTATCTCTCTTGTCTGCTGTTACTGTTTGACCTCTGGCTCATTGATTCGTTCCACTTCAGTTTCTTTCATTGCTGGGATGTTTACCTTTCCATAACAACCAGTCTGGTCTTTCCTTACTTCTCTCTTTCTAGTCACTTTAGCCTGAAGTTTGGTGTATTTTGGGATTTCAGCTGCTGTGAGTTTATGTGGAATGAGCTCCCCTAAAATAGTCACTCAATTTTGCTTCTACAATTAACAAGTAATAGACCCAGTGATGTCTTGTGGGGTTTTTGTTACCTTTCCTGAAGACAGAAACTGTTCTCAACTGGCTCCACGTTAACTTTTTGTCTTTAGAAGGGAAAAAGTTGTATATTGGCAGAAAATAGAACACAGAACTTTGGCTATCTATGAGCCCATGGGCAACCACTGTGTGTGGGGCAGCAGGGGCCAAGGGGGATCCCATATGGAAAAAACCCCTTTCAGGGGTGGTAGGATGGAGATTGGAAAGGAATTGATTCAATAAAAATTTTATTCAGAATAATCATGTGGAATTGTTGTCAGTGCAGGATGAAATACCCTGAAGTCTCACCTTGAGGTCTGGAGCAAGTTGGATCAGTAAATGAAAAAAAAAACTGATCAGCCTCCTCTGCCAGGAGGAGGCCAAGTGCTGCCTCTCACTTCCATATCCCTGGGAAACTGAGCCCAGGGAATGTTTGGTGTGTGCAGGACTGAAATAAGTTTGGTTTCATGGAGAACACGGAAGAGGAGAATGAAGGGAACTTCAGGTGGGATTGGTGGAAGAATGGGCTTAGAGAGCTGGGGAGAGAAGTTTATGGTGGTTTTCCTTGTGAAGAGTGCAGATGGAGCACAAGATGTTAACAAAGTGTTAATGTGTCAGGGCTGTAGATCCCTGCTCAGGGAACATTCTTGAAACTCATGTTTTAAATAAAATCTATTCTTGTTCCACACTAAGGTTAGATTTCCTTGAAAACTGAAGCCACATTTCTGCTTTGAAGCAGTTTTTTTTAAAATTCATATACCTTAGCGTTCAGAGATTTAGGAATAAACAAATTAAAGAAATTCAAATAGGGTCTTTTTAGTGAGTTGTTATTTAAACTTGTATGCAAATCTGTCTGAGCCTTTGGGGCCTTGGCAGCCATCCTGGGCTGTGCATCATTGTCTCACTGGTTGTAATCCCTGCTTTCTCCTTCAGGAGGATATTCCTGCTGATAGGCTGGGAAAAATACCTCATATTTGGTTTACTCAAAGAAAGTGAGAAAAGATAAAATCCAGTAGATACAGTTTTGAAAAAACAGGTTTGTTTTGAGAGTGTGCAGCTGTGTGGTACCTGTGTGGTCCAGCATAATAAAGTCTAGAAGAACAGTTCACATTACTTGGAAAATAACTTGAAACAATATATGCTCGTCTCCCAAGCTTTTTTTCCAAAAATTTAAGCAGCTAAATTGGAGGATTTACCTTTGAAACAATAAACATTTGAAATCAATGATTATTTTAATAAACTTTGCTAGCAGGAGCCCTTATTTCAGTATAGCATGGATATTCCTACCGTAATTTGGATCAAGTACTAGTTCTTCCTCAGCTGAAAAATGGTTAAGGAGTACAAAAGAAAAGAAAAAAAAAAATCATCTTTTAGTTCTGAAATTGGATTATTTTTGGTCATTTTGCCTTCTGGCTTCTCTAGTTGGTGCAGCTCATTAGCTGCAGAGAGCACTTTATCAAATTTCCAAACAGCTTTGATTTTACATAGGCATCACTTGCTGTATGTAATGTACATATTTCTTTCACCACTTACTCTGATTTTTTTAAAAAATGAGTTCAAAGCCTGCTTACAAATAATACTTTATCGAATTATTGTTTCATAAATAATAGGCAAACGTAAGCCCAGCAGTTTTTACTTTAGCCTGGAATTGAGGTGTCTGTGCATGCTCATTTTGTGGTTATAGCCAGCTGAAGACTCTGGGTTGGTTTGTGAGCAGCTTTTGCATACTTGACTGGCTCTTCTTAGTGAATTTTGTTTGTTTATTTTAATTTACTGTGCAAATATTGTGGTTAGTCACAGAAAGCTTGTTCCCTCATCAGATCACTTAACCTTTGCATCCGGGAAACAAAGCTGAAGAAAGCATTGGAAATTCTCTGCACCAGTGAAAGTGAATCATTTCAGAGAAGAGGTGTCTAAACCTGGGGAAATAAGTAGCATCTCGAATGCTTTTTTTATCTGTGTTAAATCAGCATCTACCTCAGCTCCAAGTTTAAAATGAGGTTTTTCTTTTTTTGTGAGGGATGAGGCAAGAGAAAGATTTGTAGGTGCTAATCATACACACTTCTATTAATTTTTTTATTAGCAGCTGTTCTTCATGCATCTTTGACCAAGGTGTGAAAATGGGTTTGATCTTTCTCTGGCACATTTCATTGCCTGTTTGTCAGTAGAAAATACAACCTTTCAGTGGTAATGGTATTCATGCAGTTGCTGTAACATGCAGACAGTAACTCAGCAGATGGATACACAGTGTGTGGTTTGTGTCTCAGGAGCAGACAGCAGCGTTTTCTGTGCCTGGATAGAGCTGGGTAAGCAGTGCTCCAGGGAATAAGGAGGAGAAGCCCTTATCTTATAAACTGGATCTGTAATCTTTGGATGTTGGATATATGTGCATCACAATCTGTAGGATTAAAGGGCGTAAAAAGGCCAGGCTGGATGGGCCATGGAGTAACCTGATCTAGTGGAAGGTGTCCCTGTGCATGGAACTGGATGATTTAAGGTCCCTTCCAGCACTGATCATTCTGTGATTTTATGAGCACCTGGCAGACTTTGTTATTGACAAAGCACTGCTGAAAATACTGCTGAAACAGATACCTTAGTTATGAATGTCTCTTTCCATCTTCTGCCTTGTCATCTGCAAGAACATAAGAGAATTCTTCCAGTGGATCACCACAGTGGTGGTGTCTGCTGCTTCAGGTGCTAGATGTGGTGGGTTTGTAGGTAGGGCTTGCAACCAAAATCCTTCTACAATTTATGCCTCAGGGTAAAAGTCCCTTCTGGAGCCTGCAGGGACTAACACAGCCCTCAGTTACTTGGCAGCTGGCACCTTGGTGAAGCAGCAGCTGGGCTGGAGAGCAGAATGGGGGTAGTGACAGCTTTTTCCCTGGAAAGTGTTGTGTGTTATTTCACACAGTGAATGCAGGAGGAATCTTCTCCTGCACAGACAGAGAGAGCTGGGGCTGTTCAGCCTGGAGTAGAGAAGGCACCAGGGAGAGCTTAGAGTCTCTTCCAGGACCTAGAGGGACCCCAGGAGAGCTGGAGAGGGACTCACATGGGCATGGAGCAATGGGACAAGGGGGAATGGTATTAAACTGAAGGAGGATGGGTTTATATGAGATATTAGGTAGAAATTCCTCCGTGTGGTGGTGCTGGGGCACAGGGTGCCCAGAGAAGCTGCGGCTGCCCTGGATCCCTGGAAGTGTCCAAGGCCAGGTTGGACAGGGCTTGGAGCAACCTGGGATAGTGGAAGGTGTCCCTGCCCACAGCAGTAGAGCTGGAACTGGATGATCTTTAAAGTCCCGACTCAAACCATCCTGGGATTCTCTTCCGTGATTCTGTAAAATCTGGACATAGCTCTGTAAAACATTTGGTTGCTGTTCAGTTTGGTGCTTTTGCAGCAGAGGAATGGGATTTGTGTTCTCCTGAATTCCTGGGCTGTAATGAAAATTGATAACTCTTCTACTAAACTGTCTTGTCTGTTGTGTTCCTTGTAGGAATCTTCAATCCTCACAGTTTAGAGTGGTCTCTTCACTTGCAAATAGCCATCCTGTCATAGTGGTAGTTACAGAACTGCTGTTTGATGGGAGATCATTCCATATTCCCTATTTCTTCATTCTTTGGACACTCTCCCTGACCATTTCCTTTGGATTTTCCTGCTGTAGTGATGCATGCTTAGAGAACATCCTTACTGCAGTTAATGAGATACAGACCTTTCAACAGCTCAAGGCCTCTTGAATTTTTATCTGAGATTATCAAGTACTGGTGCTGTCATTTTATTCCTTTCTGAACCAACAATTCACCATCTTATAATTGTATCTATTTGGACAGAGCCTTAAAATTGAATGCAGTTTCTTAGAAACCTCTCAAATTTTTTTTTGGTGACTAAGTATTGAACGAAATACATTTGAACTTAATTTTTTTTTCTTTAAAGAAAAGAGAAGTTATTCCTGGAGTAGTTACTTTTGAAAATGAAGAAGTCTTACCAGTGTGCACCACTAGAGTGTAGTGCTCATTGACAAATTATTTCTGGTCTCCTTGTAGTCCTGCCCAACAGTGAGGCTCCTATAGATTATTTTACAACCTGCAGAGATACCAATTTTTTCTTTATTAATTATGTGTTTTCTTAAAGATTTCATACATTTGGAAGTGGTTTGTTGTGGTTTTTTTTGTTTTTTTAGTACTATACATCCCAATATCTTGGAAAATAAAATAGAAAATAAAAGTCAGTTTGTTTTAAAACATTTTTTTTTCTTTATATTGAACCACTTTTCAGCAGTATTTTAATAGATTTGGAGGGTGCATAGCACAGCTACCACCAGTAGCAAAGAGAAAATATTTGGTTTATAGTACCTGGCAAGTGGAGCTTTAGTCCTGCCTTTCATCTCTCCTGTTTGGTTCATCTGGGTTTTTTTAAACGAAAGGATTTCAGGCCAAGAGTGCCAATGCAGCTGTAATCCTCAGCACAACATGGAGCTAAGCCAGTTGGACTTTGTAGGTAATGATCACAGGGAAAACTGTGGAAATGTGATTATTAATGTATTTGTATAAACACAGTAATTGGGGAGGGAATTGTTCCAGCTCTCTGAGGACCTGTATTTATGGGAAATCATTTTCAAAATGGAAAAGATCTGACATGATTAAACTGTTTTAGTGAATCAGCTTGTCTTTCCAGGTTCAAATCACAACGGAATCTCTAGGACTTCTGATAAATTGGATGGAATTGTATTACTTAATGTCTTTTTTTTTACAATTGTGTTATTCTTCTTTCTTGCTGTGTGTTTTAATATATGCATACTTAAGATGTTTTCTTATCCTGCTTGATAAAATAACCTTTTCGCAGAAAATTACATTTTTAGAACATACAGATTGATTTATATGCAGATTTTCTTATTCCAAACAGTTCTAAAACTCTAATTATTTTTTTTAAATTATTTTCTAGTTGGTCGAATTATGTTTCAGCTCTTCTCAGACATTTGTCCGAAGACTTGTAAAAACTTCCTTTGCTTGTGCTCAGGTATGTAGCTGATATTTCAGATTTTATTGTTGCTTCCAATAATTATTTGTTTGTGCAAGTACAAACCACAGCCTGTGCCCACCTGAGGAGGTAAATTATAATGGAGAGGGGATGCTGTCCCATTCTGGACCATATAATCTGCATAAAGCCATCATCAAGCCAGGGTATTTTTGGCAGGTGGAGGAGGACAGGGTGATTCTGGCATTGCTGTCAGAAGTAGATTTGGCCCCTGGAAAGGTCCCCAGACAGAGAGAGGCTCCTGATTTTAAATTCCAGCAGCTGGACTTGCAGATGCTGCCCACCTATAGATTAAACACGGGCCCATCTGCTGTGGAGCTTTGTCAGGAGCTCATTCCCTTCGGCTCTCAGAGGGGCACCACTTGGTGCCTGATTCCAAGAGCTGCCAGTCCAGGTGTTAACAGGGCAGCTGCTTCTCCTCTGCCATCCCATGTCCAAGGGATTTGCAGTGCATGGAAGGAGCTGCTTAGGCAAGATGGCTGTAAGTAGATGGGGCTCAAAGACAGTGATTTTTCTTTTCCAGACAAAATTTGTGCATGTCCAGAGCAGAAAGAACAAGGCTGATATTTGGCTTGAAACAGAAGAGAAGCTGAGCTCATGGGCATTGTACTGGTGGTTGTAGAAAAGTCTGAGCTCAGGGTGGTGCTGCAGCTCTTACCAGTGGAACAACTGCTGTGTCTTTCACCTGACTGGGAAAGTACTGGCAGTACTCTAAAGGGCAGTAAGAAAAGAGACTGTGGCTTCAAAGCTCCTATCTCAAGTACCATGCAGGATCCCATTCTCTAAGGGGATTTTCCATAGCCCTGAGGGACATCCTGAAACATGACCAAACATACAGGCAGATATTCCATGGTGTTGTTTGAGAGGTTTTCACTGCTGTAGCAAAGAGGGGCATACTTCAGGGAGGAGTGTGTCCATCCCTGTAATAAAAAGTTTGCTTGCATAACTCATGGAAAACAAAAATGGGGTAGGAGGAGGCATGGATTGGGATTATGGGTGTGGAGAGCCAGGTAAATAACTTGCATTCCATAAGTGGAGGATGATAAACAGCAATGCCCTAAGTGGGTTTTGTGCCACAAACTACCCTTTGCCCTCATCCTGGCAGTGATGAGCTTGGAATGACAAATTTGGGGTGATTGAGCTGTTAATTTGGGGTGGTAGAGTAATAGATAGCAGCAGGGAGGTGTTGGCTCTGGGTAATGAGTGTACCTGCATTTCTGAGAGTGCAGAATATTTGGTGAAATGTCCTCTAACCCAGTACCTAATTCCATAACCAGTGGTGGGATAAAACCAAACATTGAGTTATTTGTCCTGTTATTTATCCTGTTGTTTCATGATTGAGTACACAGCATCTCCTGCACATGTGGGTAGTGTGAGGTTTTAGCTGTTGCACAGTGTATAATAATATAATAATAACCTTTTGCTGTTGATTGCTGCATTCTGCCAGCTCCCCTTTTCTGGGAAGCTCAATTCTCTTGACTGATATAAATCCCTCATGAACCAACTGTGTAGGACCTCAGCTCTACCAGTCATTGTGACCTCATCCACAAGCCCAGGGCAGCTTCTCTTCTGAATTTTGGAAGAAGTGCTAATGAAACTTGAAGTTCTGGGGCCACTAACTCAAAAATCAGCAGCCTACCTGATTTTTCAGCTGGTGTTAAGGGGTGGCTTGACACTGTATGTGGATTTGGTGAGGGTGTGGAAGCTTGGAGTAGCTCAATCCCACTTTTCCAAGTGTGCATTATATTGAAACCTGTTTTCCTGGCTTTTCTCCTGGGAATCATCTGGCACATCCAGATGAGTGAGTGGTTTGAAAAGGATGCTGTGACCTGCATAGGAGTATAGGTTCCCCATAGAAAATAGTTAACCCACCATTATGCTGGACTCTTGTAAATTATCCTGAGTAGATTTACACAGTCCTTCTTGAGAGGGGGAGGAAATTTTTTTAAGAAACAACTTAATTTTCACCTCAGAGTCCCCTTGTAAAGATCCCACTTCTGGATGGTGAAGAGGCATCAGGTAGGACTGTGTTATCTTTTAGTTATGGCTCCCATGTCCATTAGAGGCTAGGGAGGGAAAACCCATGGAATTTGTTCAGTGACAATCTGTAGATTCTTTTTGTTTCACCTTCCTGCAGGTGAAAAAGGAATTGGCAAAACAACTGGAAAGAAGCTGTGCTACAAAGGCACCACATTCCATCGTGTGGTTAAAAACTTCATGATTCAGGGTGGGGACTTCAGTGAAGGTAAAATGGGCTTTTAAAACTGCAGAGTTTTAAATGGAACAGAAATGTTATCATTTATGTGTTCATAATACATAACTCCAGAAAATACTATGGAAATATTGCAGTGCCATAAAAATACTTCATTTGCTGTGAAGTACAGCATAGATCACCCATTTCATTGTTAATTTTTTAAGTTCTAAAACGTTTCAACTGATGTAAAATTTGTTTAGGAAAGTGTGTTAACCCTCACTGGAGGGTTTTATGATATTCCATTTTAATAAAACAATTCAAATCCAAACTTAGTCTTAACTGCTTTTCGTGCCTCTGCAGGAGAGGCAACACTGGTGATGTTCTGTTGGTACAGGAATGTAACTGTTTAAATAAATTTAGAATTAATAATAAAGCATTGAATGAGCTAGAAATGTTTTAAAATTCTCCAGAAGGAGTGTTCCAGGATTTTTTGTTCCTTTCCTGAAATACCTGTCCTTACCAAAATGTCTGTTTTCGCTGTGTCCTGAAATCCTGGGCCTGATCAAATGAGCCTGAGGAGGGAATGTCCTATTTTGAGAGTCAAGTGCTAGTGGAGTGTTTTGCACAGCTTTTGTATAAATTAAACAAAAAGCTTTAATTCCTACTTTTTAATGTGTAGGTAATGGAAAAGGAGGTGAATCTATTTATGGTGGCTATTTTAAAGGTAAGAACAAATATGTCTTTGCAGATTCTTTGTTCAGTTCTGAGATAAGTCTTGATTCCCAAACTATTTAATGAAAGCAGGTCCACTCATAGATCACCTTTTGCATGAAACTAACGTTGCATGAGAATTCCTTTTATATGCATGACTTTCAGATATTTTTTTGTTAATTTTTAACTTAAATTGACAATTAATTAAGGCTAACATAATTGGTTAAACATGACTTTCAGCATGGAGGCTAGGCAACTTTATTCATGAATAAACTCCTATCTTCCTGCCTAAAACTGTCAACATATTCTTTTGTTTATAGAGAATGTGGTCTTTTGCAAAATGAAAAGGTAAGAGACAAAAGCTCAGTAACACAAATTCAAACTCTGTTCCCTTGTTCCCTCCCTAGTAAATATATAGACAACTGCTAAGTCTCTTTGTAGATGGGTATCTGTGTTGCTTGGAGAAATGAAGAGTTCTGTGTCTAACCTTTCTGAGGGTTAATGACTTATTCTGAGAGACAATCCACATAATTTCAGCTCTAAACAATGATTTCTTCTTTTGTTCATGTCCCTTTTCCTCCCCTTCCCTACTCAAGGTTTGTATGCTTAGGGTTCGTTTCTGACTTTATTTATATGCTGCACAAGTAATTTTCCTTGCAAAGAATTGGTAAATAAATGTACAATTACGTCTTGTAAAAATCTGTTGTAAGGAAAATGGTGAGTTTACAAATTATTTGCTTAAAAATATGCAGTTACTTATTAAAAGAAACAGATGGTTACTGTGATATTCAAGTATTAAGACAGTGACTATATTTATTTACAGCCTCTGGTTCTGTGTGTGTTGCAAGTAGCTCAGGTTAGATGCATGAAATTAAGTTTCTCTTAAAAAAGAGTCATAGTTTGATGTGGGAGTATTGAAGTTTTTAGTCAAGGAAAGGCTTGAGCAGATCCATTTACTAAGAAGTTACTCAGGGTTTGTTTCTCACAGTGAGTGCTAAATATGCAGGATTGTGTTTTGATACGTGATCTAAAAATTAATAGCTTTGTATTAATTCAAATTAGTGGTTTTGTCTTTGGTAATGACCTTGAGAAGATCTGGTTTTATATTCTGCTGTACAACCAGAACTCCTCTTTAATTCACTGCAATATAAAATGCATGTTCAGTTTAGTCTTAATGGTTTTTATACTTAGATACAGGTATAGAGAGTTGTTTTTTTTTTGCTTTTGTGCTTTGAGGCTTCCAGTTTTGAGTGGAGAGGTGGCATCTTTTAGTGTGCCACAGCAGGGAAATAAATGGCTTTTTCTCCTGATCTTTCCACCTGGAGTGTAAATAACAGTATCATGTATATTAATTCTTGGTTTAGAATGTCAGTAATTCTGCCAACCTTGTTCTTACCCAAATAATTCAGGATTTCAATCCATAACGGAATGTTTATTGAATACACTCACAATGACTTGAATTATTTTTAATTAGAAATGTTTGCACTGTATCTGCACCATTTTCTTTAAGAAACAAAGCTTTGTCTCAGCTGTAATTTGAAGAGACTTGTTTAAACCTCGTTGTTTTTCCTCCACCCTGTTCCCGTTTCTCCAGCAGCAGCAGAATTTCTCCTTAGAGCATCCATAAGTTACTAAGAAAACAACCTGCCTCTCTTGCCAGGGAAAATCTGACAAACATATTTTTTCTTCAAACAGATGAAAACTTTATTCTCAAACATGACAGAGCGTTCCTTTTGTCAATGGCAAACCGAGGGAAACATACCAATGGTTCCCAATTTTTCATGTGAGTAGATGTGATCCCACAGTGGAGCTTTTCTTACACAGAGAAGCGCTGTTCATGAGAAAGATGGTATTGCTAAATTATCCATATCCATGTTCTCGGTCTGATCCTGGCTAGGAGTGAGTGGGACCTGCAGTAGGAAATGTTAGAGATCGCTATTTCCTTGTGGCATTCATTTGGATTAAAGCTGGTGCTCCATGGATGTTCCTTCTGTGTGGCTTTTTTCCCTAAAAATGCGGTTTACGTTCAGTTCTTAGTGGCCAGAAAATAGATTCTTTGCCTTTGTGTGTGCCCAAATCTCATCAGATTATCTGCAAATGACGATGATGAGCATTGTATTTAAGGGAGAGTGAGATCTAGAGGTGGTTTGTATGGCTTTGCTCTTTAAAAAATAATGATTTATGATTTATTTTTGGGAGGGTTGTTTCGTTCGTTGTTTTTTCAGGAGGAGAATGATGGGGGCTTTTTATTTTATTATGGTGATTACTATTATTAATTTTTTTGAGTGTTTGTTCCTGATGTGCTTTTTAATACATATTCTGCATAATTCTGTTAACTTGTGAATATACCGACACTATGTAACATTATATGCTGATAATCAGATTTTTCCTTCATTACCTTTAAAAAAATGTCATTCTAGTAATCACATTCTGTTAAATTATAGAAATTATAGAGAACACATTTACCTTTACTCATAAGTAAGACACTCAGCTCTGATAATTGAGGGTTTCCTGGTCAAAGCAGGTGTATTTTAGGTTGAGTGTCAGTATTTTTAAGCTTGCAGACTTTGATGTGGTTATTCCTTTTGTTAACTCCCTTTTCAAAATTACCTCTTGTTAATGTTTTAATAGTTTTGTATTTGGAAAGAGCAGGTTGGTAACTTCAGTCTAGAAATACTTTGTGAAACAACACTGGGGTTTCAAAAGTAAATTTTAACATAGTTACTTAACTAGAAAAAGTCTTTTTTTTTTCTTTGCCATCTTTCTTGGGGGATAAGAATGAATGGCGCTTCCCTGTCTTCAGTAAAGGAGTAATTTGTCCTCAAGAATCTTGGTTTTTTTCTTTGCCTGAAAAAGATCTTCAGTATGATATGATGTAGTTCAGATAAGAAACATTTTTAGGTCTTTTCCTAAAAAATGTCCTAAAAATGGAGTATGCATAGGAACCTAAAAGAAAGTCTTTCATAATTACTGCTGTTCAGACATTCCATAGGGATAAAATTTGTGTTCCCTTCAAAGAAAATTTTAGATGTTGTGCTTCATTACAATAAATCTGAAAGGATATGTGTGCACACTAATATGGAAAACAGTTTATATAAATACAACTCCACGGCTTAATAAGCTCTCTGAAGGCATTGCTTCATTATTTTTCACTTGATGACTTGCCTTTGGGTTCTCTTGCCTTAATTTTCCATTTTTAAGCTTATCTGAACATTAAACGTGAAAACCTAATGATGTCACATCAGTCAAGCAGCTGTCATTTGAGGGCTCTAAAGTTTCTTTTCTCTCCTGCATTTGATTCCAAAGTCCTCTTCTTTCCCTGATGCTTGGTAGGCTTAGCTTGTTCAATCAGATTTAAACACTTTGTCTCTCGCCACACACCAAAACAACCCAAGGCTGTGTTGGATACTAAATTATAATTAATACAGGACAATTAATGAAGATTATTTAAAAGAACTTTCATCAAATACAGAAGTATTTTGAAAGATGCAGATTCCTTGAAAAATTCTGGTTTTTCTCATAGAATCGCTGTAAGGAGATGTGTGAGTTCAGTGGGAATTGGGGCAGAGTGAGAAGCATAAAAACTTCCACGTGAGCTGGATTCACCTGAGCTGCCTGCAGGAGTCCAGAGCTGCTTTAGGCTCCTGGGGTGTCCTCTGTGGCCTTCAGGGTGAGGGTGCTCTGGAGCTCTTTCCTGCCTGCCCATGCAGATTTCTGGGGTATCTCTAATGTCTGAAAAGGCACCAGCCTGCCCTGGAGCCAGGGAAGAGAATCAGGATTCCAAGTGGGAAACAGCTCCTAAAGGTTTTGTCTAGGCAGTTTCTGCCTTCGCTTGAAAATGCAGTTTATTAAAGCAGTTAGTCTTGCTGGGTGGCATTTGTCTGATTACTTTAGAGAATATACAGTGTGTCTGTAGAACTTTTCTTTAATAGAATATTTTTTTCCTTTATACTTTAAGCTGAAATTAAAACGTGGTTTTTTTATACTCCCAGTAATGCTTAGTTTCTCTATTTTATCATTAGGAAAAATATTCTTCGAATGTTTAACCTGAAAAGTGTGTGAAAGGCAATATTCAGTGGTAGTCTTCAGATTTTTTAAAAATACTTGTATATATTTCAATTCATTGATTAAATTTATAGAAAGGGAGAGAGTTCATCAGAGCTTCTGTAGAGCTGTGCATTTGTGTTCAGGAATGAGAACTCTATCTTGTACACATCTAATATAGCAGATAAGGAGTGAAAATAAGTGATTTTCTTTTCTATAGTAGTTTGTCCAAGTAGGGCTAAAATAATAGCAAGGATCCTTAGTATAAGAGTTCTGTTAATTCATCAGAATTCCCTGCTCTCCAGAGAAAAATTTGGAATAATGAGTCTTTACAGGAAGTATTCAGGCAGCAAATGTCTTTGGCATACTGCACCAGCAAGCCAGGCATAAGACTCTGCAATGCCTAAAAGTTGATTTAAAGTGGTCAGTTTTACTTGAAGTAGAATCTCCAGATTCATCTTAATGTAAACAGGCATCTGACACGTCCTGGAAAATCATCAGCTTTCTTGGATTAGTCAGGAATTTCTCTGGCATGAAAGAGCTTGGAGGATTTATGGCTAACAATGAGAACTGGGCATGGAAAAGGCAGTGGAAGTGATGTTAGGGAGCTTCAGGGAAAAACATGGACCGAGATCAAAGCCCTGGTGGAGAGTGGCACAGTTCCACAGAGGTGGAAAGAGTCAGAAGTGTGTCTGTGGAGTATCAAGTGCTGGGTTTAATGCTTGTAGACTAATTTCCTCCCCTTTTTTTTTCCTTAATTGAGTAGGAGCAACAGTTGGCTGGGAAGGAGAATGTGTAGCTGAGGGAGGATTGTGAGTTCCATGCACACGTGCTGTAAATAGGCCAAGTCTGTTCTCGTGTGCCTGAGAAACATTTCCTGCTCTGGAGGAACACTGCATTTTGCAGTCCAGCAGAAAAGATCCAGAGAATCCCTTTAAGATTTGTGAAATATGCAATTTCAGTTTTCATTATGCAAAGGTTTGTAGCAGTTCATTGCAGGCTTGTGTTGAAGAGAGTTGTAAGGCACCATGTTAGAAATTGGCTCCTTGTGTTTTCAGGGAGCCCCACTCTGATTTTTTTTTTTTTCCTGTAGACCCCTCAGTGATTTTGCAAATGTTCTAAAACCATCTGGGGATGTTAATCTGTGACTGTCCTGTTTCCCTGTGAGTCCTGAGATATAGAATCCCTAGGGATGGGGCAGAGATTGACAGGAACCACTCCAGAAACTTTGCTTTTTCTGATGTCCAGTAGCTGCTTTGAATTGCTGCTGCCAACGTCAGCAGTAGTTATGGGGGAGCACATGTCTGCACAAACAGAGCCCTGATATCCAGGGCTGTTCCTGGATATTCCAGCTCAATGCCTGGATTCCTTTGGGTGTTGTTCTGGAGCTGTGTGCTCCCTTTTCAGTCCAGCTCATCTGGGAATATCTTGTCTCTTTAGAGCCATTCCATCATTCCTCCATTCCCCACCTGCCAGTGAGGAAGTTCACCTTACAGAATAGTGCAGCTCTGGTGAAAATGAGGAAATAAAGTAACATTAATGAGACTCCTGATCCTCCCACGGGCTTGGCTCTGTTCGCCTCTCACACGGAATCTGCCCAGCTACATTTGTAGCAGACCACAAGTGCCCCTGCAGAAGGAAGAGTAAAGCAACAATAGGAAGCAAAACAAAGTAACCTCTTTGCTAAAATAGGGAAGCTTTGTGTAACAATTATTTTATTGCCTTGTTCAGCTGTGGAGTTTGTTGAGGAATAAGCCTTTAGTGCAACCTAAAGAGGAGTCCTGGATTCTGTTTCTTATCAGTTCAAATGCTTGGAGTTCTTGCCTCTCTGTTCCACAGCTATTTAAAACTTGAGTCTGATTTCCTATTACTGGCAGATTTTTTTTTTCCTTATTGAAGATATTGTTGATTTAATGTGTCTCTCAGGCTCTGCTTTCTTGCTCAGAGCTAAATAGGATTTTTTATTTTAAAAACGTTTTAACGTGTGCCATGCCCAGTTTATGAATTGAAACAGGAACCACTTTGATCTGCTCAATGAAGGATAAAATAATTTGGGACAGCTCTTGTTTTGATTTTACAAATTATTTCTGAATGTTACCAGCTCATTAAAAGTAGTTCATATTTTTCTGGTGTCTCAGGTATTTTTCTAATCAACAGTTAATAATTTCCTTTTTTTTTTTTTTTTTCTATTTTTTGAGCTAATTATTGAAAGTTGACTGATACAAAAATGAAAAAATGTCAGAGAGAAGGGGCTAATGTTGCATTATCTTTGAGCGTTATTGGTACATGTGCACTTCTCACACAAGCTTGATCAAAAGTTTATGGAAAAATGAAAACATTCCCAGGATACTTTTGTGTGTAACCAGTAACAAAAATATCGTTTCAGTGCTTGACTATGCAGAGATAATTCATCACTGGTAGTTTATTGGGGGGGAGGGGGCTGTGGATAAGCTCAGCTGATAATGCAGTTTTCAAACATTGCTGCTGCTCAGAATTGCACCAGAGGACAAATCCAGTATCAGCTGCTGCAGCTGTTTGGGCTTTTTTGCACCTGCAGTGTGGTTTTTGTTCTAAAATTCTGAACAGAAGCAATCAATGTGCGTATTTTAGAGAAAACACTGATTTTTCTTAGCTGTAGAAAAGCTTCATAGTAGGAGGAGGATGTCAGCTAATTATGAAATGTTTGAAGTTGTGAACTTCCTGGCTGTGCACGTTTCCTTTGTGAGTCCAAACGTTTGTGTGCCAGCCTGGGAAGTTTCTGCTTAGGAATGGATTCAGCAGAACCTTTGAACCCCTGTGGAACTGCAAGCACGTGAATAAACCCACAGAAATTGGTTATTCATCTGCTTCAAGTTGGGCATTTTTTGCTGGAGTGAGACTTAGAGGGGAGTGGGGGCATTCTCTTTCTAACTGTTTGTTTTTGCAGTAGTTTTGCCAAGCAGATTTTGTCTTGGGTTTTCTTTTTGTTTTTAAGGAGAACTTTAGTTTGCAAAGTATACCTTGTATTCTAAAGAAAATTTAGAGCCCTCTTTTAGGCATCCTTTTTCTGCGTACAACTTGATTAATATTAATTTAAAACTTGTATTTAATAAAACATAGACTCAGTTTTGTCTGAAAATGTATTACAATTTATTTCTGCCATTTTTGTGTAAAATTTACAGAAACAGTGTTACATCGTGCGCTCCAAAGGTAATGTCTCATTCCTCTAAGGCTGTGTCCTTTCCTTTTCTTTCTGTTTTTATCTTTCTTGTTTTTCTGATCATATTGTTATGTGCATTGAACCCTTTGTTAGGCCTGAGTTTTTTTGGGGGGGTGGGTAAGAAAGTGCTTTTATCAAAAAGATGATTTTCTCTTCATCAGTGTCTTAAACCAATTTAAACTCGAGTGAAGCAAGGTATTTGTTCTTCTGTAAATAACTTGCATAACAGTATCTATTAAAAGGCAGATTTTGTATTGTTTAATTGAGGAGAGCTCTATATAGTAATATTCTAACAAAATATTATTTTGGGGGATGAACTCATCATGACTTTAGGTTTCCATAGTGCCAAGACAGGAGGTAGGTTTGCTCCTGGTTAAGTTATGAAGCCAAGCAAATATTCAAGGATTGATGCAGAAAACCTTGAAATGCTTTTTTAAAGTGCACCTTTGCAGAATAAATGTCATATTACAGCCCTAACGCTGAGGTGAGAAAGCTTTCAAAGGCACCACAAGGATTTGGGGCTCTGCTTCTCATGGGAAGTTGTTCTGTCACCCAAATCCTTGTGGTGCATCTGAAAGATTTCCCTTTGGGACAAAGCTTCTCCTCGTGTTCTCCCTTGGTGAACAAGGAGAGAAACCCTGTCCATTTTCTCTCTCAAATTGCCAGGGGAGTGGGGAAGCCTCTACACGGGTTTTAATGCACCAAGCACCTCTTTCTCTGCTCAGTAAGGACCAGTCTAAAGGCAGCTCCTGCTTAGGTAATTTGCTTAATTAGTCTCCAATGCTGCTGCAGCATGGAAGGAGCACCTGCAGCCTCCCCAGCCCTGGGTTTGAGCCTGTTGCTGTTTCCAGCTAATTCTAAACACTAAGTCTTCACTACTATTGGTTTCATTGAAGTAACCCACTTCTATTTTTTTTCACCCCTTTAAATCAGCTTCATAATTAAACCCACTTAAACTGTTTACTTAACAGCAGGTTGTTAATGCAGTTAACTCTTGCTTCAAGAGCTTCAAAAGCCATAAGGATTTTTCTCTTTGTAGCAATGTGCTGTGTTAGCAAGGAAAAAATCAAAGAACACCCACTGCTATTGAGAAATTTAATGTTGTGTTAATAGCATTTATTCCCCTGTGTTAACCCAAAGAAGTTTTCTGTATTATTCGGTATTACAGAAGTGGATGGGCTGGTTGATATTTGGAGCTTTAAAAAAAAAAAAATCAAGAGTGTAAACACTCCTGATTCACAGTTCCACCTTTTGGGATGTGTTCAGCACTGCACTGTTTTGTGACCTAATAGCTCAAAACTTGAGGGAAGAGAAGTGTTTAATAAGTAATAATTTATTCTAGCAATGAAAAACTGACTTATTTGTATCAAATCTGTGTTACTGTAAATTTAGAAAAATCACCTGTGATTGATTATTTATTTTGAGAGAGGGGAAGAAGGCTTTAAAAGCACAGTAGTGCTTGGGAGGAGAGAGAGGTAGAATGTTTTCACGTATTAATAAAGTAACTTCAAAAGTGATTTCTATTTGATTTCTCCCCCAATACTTGAGCAGGTTCTGGTGTTCTTTACTCATTATTCCTGCACAGCAGGATCCCCTGTGCAGCAGGAATTCAGGCTCACTTGGAGAAGTAACTTTAGTTTGGTTTGGAAAAGAATTCACAGCATTAGTATCCAAAAGATTTGTACAAAAAGCAGTTGCATTTTCCATTCAGGCTCAGTTTGAGAAGCTGAAAAATAGGGAGGAAATCTGCATTTATCAGTAAAGTGTAGGTGGCACAGAATGTCTGCTGTTGATTTTGGGAAGCCTGTGAGTTTTTGAGCTGAACTGTTTGACGATTTAAGACAGAAATATTGCTTTGTACTCTGAGTCAGGAGGCCAAGCAGCTAAATGGTGAATGAGAAAGAAGTGGTGGGAGGTGAGGGAAAGCAGAGAATCTCTCACATATCATAACTCTTCTTTTTTTTAAATAAACTGTCTTTAAAGTGACCTTGCAATCTAAGAAGCTAACAAGCTCAGAAACATTTAAATCCCACTGGTCACCTAATACTTATCACCAAATTGTATCTTCTCTGTGATAAAAAATCATAAAGTTACATTAAATGTGTATTTAAAGATACTTGGAAATTGTTTGCTGCATGCATGAAATGATACTTGGTACAGCTTTCAGTATGCACACTTAGCTAAACTTCAAACAAATACCATGTAAAAGTTTAAGAAAGCCTGTATGTATAATCTGTAATTTTAATTTGTTAGTTTCATGTATTTAACTGCGTTTTTTCACTATTTTTGTCTTACCTTCACCTCTTTTTTTTTTTTCTGTGTCATTCTCCTCTTTTACTTCATCTGAATCCCTGATTTTATTTTATTTTACCATCTTCCCATCTTGCTGTTTGTCCAACAGAACAACAAAACCTGCTCCTCATCTTGATGGGTGAGAATCCTTTCCAATTTCTCAAATGATTGCTGAAGTTTGAAGGTTATATTGAAAGTAGACAACAATGGGGAAACAAATCCTTAATTCTGTGGAAGATTATACAATGGGACAGGATGGAAAACAAAAGTTTCAGTTCTATAAAAATTTCAAGTTGCAACTTATTTCCTAAAGCTGGACAAGCACTTGAATTGTCTTAAATCCTAAGATTATTTCTTTAAAACTTGTTGCTGCCCTCAGCCCATAAATCTGGGAGTTGAATTGCCAAGTTTAATATATTTGAGCAGTCATCTCTTTTGGAGCATGTTTTATGCCTACAATTTATGGGACAAATGGAAGACAGAAAGAGAAATGTGGTACCATAGAACAAAACCGAGGATTCCTTTATTTTAACTATCCCTACAATGCCAGGGGGGAGTTGTATCCTGGGTTTGTAGAGATCTATAAATTCTTCTTCTCTGGGGAGGACTTTTGTCATGTTTATAGATGGGCTTTTGATCTCTATTGCACAAAACTGCAAAAATAGAAGGGTGGGTTAGGAATTATAATCTGTTTACCCTGCCCTTGTAGAGGAGAGGAGACTGCTTCAATTTGAGGGAAATACTTGATGTCAGAGTGGATCTTTGTTTCACATTGCATAAGGTCTTAGCATTGTTGTCCATGTTAAGCTTAAAATCATTTTAAAATCTTATTTAATGCATTAAGAGCTCAATGTTTCTACCTCAGACTGACTTTTAAGATGTGAAATTAATTAGACATTAATTAATCATTACAGCAATTCATAGATGTTTTGTGCTTTGTGAATACTTTCTCTCTGCAGTGTGCACGTTGTCTTTGGACTGGTTATATCTGGGTTTGAAGTCATAGAACAGATAGAAAATCTCAAAACCGATACTGCGAGCCGGCCCTATGCAGATGTGCGAGTCATTGACTGCGGGGTGCTGGTCACCAGGTCAGCTAAAGATGGTGAGTGCCAGCATTCCCAGAATTAGTGATGTTCATGTTCTCAGAGAGTACAAAAATTCCACCAGCAGCTAAAAATCGGTATGGTGAATTGCAGAATTTTAATTAATTCTTGCAAGCCTGTAAAACATAAATCTTGGTGTAGCAGAGGAAAGCACAGCAAAAAAAAAACAAAAACATTTTCTGCCCTCAACATTTGTCCCCTGTTCATGTTAGAGGTTGACATGACAAACTCAAAAAGGAATGAAAAGTTATTTTTCTGTGTTTGAAAGAGGGAGACACAAATGCACTTTTCTTAAAGTTGGATTTTGTGCACTTTCCAAAGATTTATCTTAAGATTTGTTAACATGTGCAATATATGAGGTCAAGCTTATTTTCCTTTTCATGGAGATTCATAGCGAATAAATGATCTTAAATATATGTCTGGACATTCTCTGGGAATTAGTGAAGTGTTAAAAGTTTGCATTTTCTACCTAATTTCTGATTTTCTGTAAGGATAAGGTAGTTATTTATGTTCTTTAGAGAAAGTCAGAAGGAGCCATAGTGTAAAAGTGTGAGGTTGCAGAAAAGAGAAAATGACAAAGTTTTAAAAATAAAAAATACATAGCTGAGCCAGCAACTAATCTGTTCTTAATCTTTGATTTGCAACCTATGCACTGTTTCCAAAAGCACCTCATTTTTTTACTATAAGTGGTCTTTGCTTATCTGTGTGTTCTATCTTTGCTGGAAAATATTTGTATCATACCAATATGGACTTAGACTGGGCACAGTCAGATGAATTTTTATTATGATTCTTTAATATTGGGAAAAAGTTCATGGGGCTTCTGTAAAATGGCCCATTTGTGTATTTATACATCTATAAAATTGTGTGTTTTGTGCTTTTACATGCACACACATGTACACAGTGTAAATTGAAAATATCTGTTCAAGCTTTGGAGAAAAAGAAGAAGGTTTGCTCTGACTCAGAAGCCTCAGAGTCCTCCTCCAGTGCATCCAGCTCTTCAGAATCCTCATCTGAGAGTGAGGCTGAGAATGAAAGGAGCAGGAGGAGAAAGAGGAAAAGAAGAGCTAAAACCAAACAGTCCAGGAAACGAAGGAAGGAGGAGAGGAAGAAAGAGGATCCAAGGTGCAAGCGAACCTCGAGCCAAAGACGGTGACTGGTCTCTTAAATTTAAAAATTGACAGTGAAATCTGGGGAATTCTGCTTTGTTTTCATGAAGTGCTCAAGCACTAAATATGAAAATGCTTTTAAGTTTGGGGTTTGGTGCCTGATTTTATAAACAAACAAAAAACCCTAAAGCTGAGCTTGTTGTTGAGTTTTCCATGGAATTAAAGATCTTTGTAGATAGAAGCAAGAGTGATGTTGAAGTAACTAAATCCCAGCATGTGAAACTATTCAGGGCTCAGCACACCTGTGTAAAAGTGAGACTTGAGGCAAATTGCAGAACTTTGTACATATTTTTGATTATATTTTAAAAATATTTCACAACAAGATGTAAAGGAAAAGTAGAATTATTTGCTGTAAAGCAAGAACTGAACTTTCTCTCCAGTAATAGTGGCCCATCCTCCTTTTAGCCTAAAATGGATTGTGGAACACATTTTGTTTAAGCTAGCTTTAAGTTTGCTGCATCTGGTCTTGGAATACAGATCTTGGAAAAGGGATTTTTCCAGCCAATTGTGATTTCTCACCCTGCTCTTTCCCTTAGCAGCCTTTCTGACAAGAGCGATGTCGCAGACAAAGTCGACCTTAGCACAAAGCGGGACAAGCCCGTGGTACGTCCTGAAGAAATCCCCCCAGTGCCTGAAAATAGATTTTTGCTCAGAAGAGATGTGCCTGTTGTCAATGTAGAGCCTGAACCGTAAGGAACTCCGAGCTTTTTATTCTGACTTGCTGAAAACTGTGCATGAAATATTCCTGTTAACATTCTCTTCCTGGACTGTAGTGTCAGAATTACTGCATGAGGTCATTTAATTGTCCTTTTTAG
Source organism: Rhabdornis inornatus (assembly GCA_013397075.1). Classification (NCBI taxonomy): domain Eukaryota; kingdom Metazoa; phylum Chordata; class Aves; order Passeriformes; family Rhabdornithidae; genus Rhabdornis; species Rhabdornis inornatus. The sequence goes on along the minus strand of VWZS01008191.1, from coordinate 352,631 downwards.
TTTCCTTAGTGATGTTCCTTGTGACCTGTGCCAGGGGTTTTCAGTGATATCTTGAGATGATTTCATTGATCTTTAGGGATGCTAAACTCAATTAAAAACAATTAATGAATAATTTCAGAGGTAATCATGCAATGCAAAACACAGGAAATACTTGATTGCAAGGGAAACTTGGGATTGGGAGAGGTGATTTTTCATCTTTCTTAGATGATGAAGAAACTTTGGTTCAGAATCAATTACCTGGAATTTTGTGACTTACCAGTGTTTGAGAATAAGAGAAAATCCTCTTCTTTTGCTACAAAGGAAGTGACAAGTTCACAAGATACTTTCAATGTATTTTGTACCTCTACTGTCAAATTTCCTTGTTTTTGTAACTGAGCTAATCCATTACAGTGCCGGATACCTCTAAAATCAGTGTTGGGTGTTTTAATTTCCCTAATGGTACAGATTCCTGTAAGTCTTGGATCATCACTCTCATTCCCAAAGATTTGCTAGCTACTTTTGGGGATGTTGCACAGGCTGAAAGAAGCAAAGCTTTAAAACCTGTGAACTATCCTGAACTGAGATCCTGAAGCTCTTCTGCCCATGTTGTCTTCAGGATTTGTGCCCCAAACAAAAGTTAACCTCTTGTGACAGTGTTTTGCAAGCTCATTGTTAGCATTAATTTCTGTGTCAAGACCAGGCTGCACATTTGGTTGAAAACAAATACATGTTGATTTGCCTTTTGTTGCAGAACTCTCTTGCTTTGTTTCTTGAAAAAAAACAGTGAAGCCTGTCTGAAAATAAATGAATAAGATGATGAATATTTCTCATTTTTAATTTAAACTAATTGTAAGTTAATTGTTTTCGTTTTTTTTGCTTTGTAACTTCATACTTTATTAATTTATGTAGGAAGCTTCTTGATGCTGCACCAGTTCTGACTGACCAGAAACCATCAGTCTCTAAATCTGGACGAAAAATTAAAGGAAGAGGCACAATAGTATGTGACAGTTTTATTTATTTCTTTATTTCTTCTCACCCAGAGTGTCTTCCCTGACTGAGCTTTGAATTTCCCTGGAGAGATTTGTATGACACTTTATTTACATATTGTAGGATCCAGTTTAGAAAGCATTGAAATCTTGTTAGGTAGTTGATTTTATAACACTTTTTTTCCATCCTTCCTGTTACTGTCTTTTTACTTAAAGATTGATTGGAGAAAAAAAAAAGCCTAAATGGAATGTTTGGAAATACTTAGGTAAATAAAGACTTAGGGAAAGATAACTTAAAGCTGAGTGGAATTGGCTTCTGCCAGATATTGGAGTTTCTGTCCTTTTATTCATTGTTTTGGCACCTTCTCAGTAAAATTAAGAATGAAAAGAGATGTTATTTAGGGCTGGCAGTTGGAGAAGCACATTTGTCTTCCATCTCTAATAGCCTGTATTAGGACAGTTGCTGTCCAGGTGAAGTTCATTGATGTTTTTCAAAACACTTGTTTGTAGGTTCCATGAGACTGCAGAGTATAAAATGTGATCATTAGGAAGGTCCATGACACCCTGCAATCTTTTAGGCCATTCTTCTGTAAAAGCTCTTTTTTAAACAGTCATTGCTGCAGCTGAAACAATAGGGAAGCTCAGGTTATCTTGATTTTGTTTTTTTATATAAGAAGGATGTCTTAATTACTTCTGAAATTACCTGGATGGAGAGATAAATACATGCATCACTGTGATTTTATTCTGGGGGACAACAGGTTTTTTTCCTCCCATTTTTACTGCTTTCATAAGTGACTCGAAATAATTGAGTCAAATCCAGATGTGCTTTTATTGAGTCAAGGAGTATCTGATTTCCTCACAGAATTTACCTAAGTGTGTATCCCACTGGGTAATGGAAAATAATGAGTTAGCAATAGCAGAGTTCTTCTTTCTCTGCTGCACAAGTAGCTCTTGTTGCCTACTTAAATGCTCTGCCTAAGCATAATTTTTTAAATGTGAAGCTTCATTGCTCTTTTTTGTGAAAGAGTTTGGGGCGGTTTTTGTGAGTTTTTGTGTGCAGTTTTCTATTTTTTTATTGCTTTAAAGTGACTTAATCTGGATTCCCATTTCTGAAGAGTTGAACAGCAATAACTTTTGAAATGGGGTTTTGTCTTTACTCCTACAAACCATGAAGTGCCTGACTAAAGTGAAACATCTGTGCTTAAAAAACGAGGGTGGTTATCTGCAGTAATTGTGTTATTCCAAAAGGGAATCCGTGGCCTCTTCCTTGATTCTTCCTTTCATGTTTCAAAAAGCTGGGTGAGCTGCTGGCCTCTGTGAGGCTTTGCAGAATGCTGTGAGTGTGAAAAGCAGCAGTGGTTGTGTGTAAAACCCTTGTGCAGCTGTGTGTGTTTGCTGTCCCAGCGCTATCACACCCCGCCGCGCTCCCGCTCCTGCTCCGAGTCCGACGATGAGGAGAGCAGCGAGACCCCTCCTCACTGGAAGGAGGAGATGCAGAGGCTGCGCACGTACCGAGCACCCAGCGGGGAGAAGTGGAGCAAAGGAGACAAGTAAGATAAACCTTACACGGCTTTGAAGTGTCCTGGCCTTTGGCAAGCCCTGATGGATTGTGTAGATGTACCGCATCAGTAGCAGGGTGAGAGGAAACGGCCTCAAGTTGTGCCAGAGGAGGTTTAGATTGGATTTTAGGAAATTGCCTTTTCACAGAAAACGCTGGAACAAGCTGTCCAGGGAAATGTGGAATCACCATCCCTGGAAGTGTTCAGAAAACATTTGGATGTGACACTTGAGGACATGGTTTAGTGCTGAATGAGGTGGTGGTGCTGGTGATTGGGCTTAGTGATCTCAAAGGTCTTTTCCAGCCTTAAGAATCGGTGATTTCCTTATCCTCAAAGTGAATTACATGGTTTCTTTGGAGTAAGACAATCAAATCCACTAAGAAAGAACATACAACTAAAACAACTTTGTTTTAGTTGTATGTTCTTTCAACAGTTGCAAACTGTGTGATGGATGGAAGTCAGCTCTCCAAAGTTCTTGATGGCTTGATACTAAATATGAGCTTCTATCAAATTACGAGAGATAAATCTTAAAAGGAGAACTTAAATACATTATGTGTAATTATTAGTGAATAATTGCAAATGTTTCTGATTATTCTTTTTTCTATACTGAGGTGTTTTTAAACTTGTATTTAAGTGTGATTTAAGGATCCTGTAGTTGTAGGGGTCAAAGTCCTGCTAACTGGGGTAATTAAAACCTTAAATCTCTTTACACGAGTCCTAAAATATGCAAAATTTGCTGGTGTTGGCTGATTTATTTATTAGGGAGAAGTAGCTCTTGATAGGGATGCAATTCTATATCTTAAAATGAGTGTAAAAATAGATCTTAAAATGAGTGTAAGGAACCCAAAGCAATTATCTAGTATTAAAGTGTGTGTGCTAGGGTTTATGTCAAGTTGTTTAAAATTAAGTGTAAAAATACTTAATTTTACCTGAAGGTTTTTATAGAATTTAGACTTAGTCTGGGGTTTATCTGTTTGTTTTCCAGGTTGAGTGACCCCTGTACAAGCAGATGGGATGAGAGAAGTGCATCCCGGAGATCCAGGTCCTGGTCCCATAATGGTTATGCTGATCTAAGCACTGTGAGATACTCCAGCCATCACAAGAAGCACAGGAAAGAGAAGAAGAAGGTGAAGCATAAAAAGAAATCTAAAAGGCAGAAGCATTTCAAGAAGCACAAGCAAACGAAGAAAAAGAAAACATCAGCCTCCTCAGATGTAGAATCCTCTCATTCCTTCCACAGGAGGACAAAATCATCTTGTGATCGTGCGAGGAAATCTCGTTCTTCCTCATTGTCTTCCAGGCGTTCATCCAGGAGACACTGGTCTAAATCTGATAAGGAGGACCAGAGCTTGTCGTCTTTATCGAGCAGAGGGTCTCGGTCGTACTACAGGTCCAGATCCAGGTCTAGATCTAAATCAAGATCTTACTCTAGGAGAAGTTCTAGATCGAGATCAGCCTCTAAATCACTGCGATCTCGGAGTAGGTCCCGGTCAAGTTCTAACCCCAGGCAGCAAAAGACTGTTCCCAATTCTCCACGCAATATTTCAGCACGGTTAAATGACACTAAGTTGACCAAGACTGCTGAGCCTGTCCGAGCAGTGATACTGCCCAGTGACAAGGTTATCGTGCCGCCAGTTGTCCCAGAAAACCTCCCTGTCATACCCTTAAGTGACAGTCCACCACCTTCAAGGTGGAAACCTGGGCAGAAACCTTGGAAGCCATCATATGAGCGAATTCAGGAGATGAAAGCTAAAACAACCCACTTAATTCCCACTCAGACTAATTACAATTTAGTGGTCATTAAAGAGGCCAACACTTCCTCCTCCTACCGCAAGCAGGAGAGGAGCTCCGAGAGCGACCGGAGCGGTTATTCCAAAGGCCGCAGTGACAGGAGCTCGGAGAGCTGGCCGAGGTCCAGGAGCAGGTCCTCTCGAAGCCGCTCATACTCAAGATCTTACTCAAGGTCTAGAAGCCCATCGAGCTCGAGGACAAAATCTTCTTCCGGCAGGTCCCCGTCCCTGAGTAAATACCGCAGTGACAGGTCGGGGTACAGCGAGTCCACGTCTGACTATTCCCTCAGCGATGAGGACAGGCACAGGAGCAAAAGGAAATCCACATCCAGCGATCCCAAAGCTCGGGGCCTCAAACTCAGGCAGGAAACGAGCTCTGAGAGCACTTTGCCTTACAAGCATCCAAAGGACTATGATGAGTCTTCCCAAGGATTGAAGGAGAGTGACAGTTTGTCATCCTCAGACTTCTCCTCCGACAGCGAGCGCTCTGCCAAAGCGGTCCAAGAAAAAGAAGGCCGCTTTCCGTTCGAAGGGGATGCTGAGAAACAGGATAAAAATAACTTAAGTTCTGAGAGAGGGGAGGAGAAAGCCAAGGGTGAGCAGGATTCTGATCACTCTAAAAAGAAAGCAGCTAAGGAGAAATGCTCAGAGCAGCCCAGAGGTGGTGCAAAAGCTAAACGTAAATCCTACTCAGGTAGCAAATGGGATTCTGAGTCAAATTCTGAAAGAGGAGAGGCAAAGCGTAATAGGGGAGACTCCAGACCCTCCTCTGGAAAAGAAGAAGGAGAGGCCACCTCAGGGTCTGACACGGAGCTTAATGTTACCAAAAGGATAAAAAAACAATCCAATTCCTCAGAGGGTTTTTTGGGTTCTGACTGCACGTGGAAGACGAGCAAACAGTTGTCGTCTTCTGAATCTGAGAGTTCTTGTTCCAGCTCAGCAGACACTCGAGGCAAGTTGAAAAAACACAAACACAGCTTGAAAAAGACTCCTAAAAAATCACATTCCAAAAAAGCAAAAGAAAAATCAAAAGGCAAAAAGGAGAAAAAACACAAAGTCCAGAAAAGAAAAGAAATGTTTCATTGGCAGCCCCCCCTTGAGTTTGGGGAAGAAGAGGACGATGAGATAAATGAAAAGCCGGTTACCAAGGATGATAAAAAAGAAAAGCAGCTTAGCAGGGACATAAAGGATAAAAAACAAGTTTATGAAAAGGATGAAATAGTCACAGATAAAATGGGAAATGGTGAAAAGTCGTGTGTGAATGAAAACCTCTTAGATAAAACCGCCACATGTGGGGCCTCACCAGATCGCAGCAACCTTAATAAAGAGCCCATTGAAACAAGCACTTCAGCTGGTATTTTAAACTCAGGAATAAACGTGGCTGCCTGCAAGAGTGAGATTAAACAAACTGAAGAAAATAACCAGAATGAGCTGGAAGATGTTATTCAGACAGATGACAACATGGAGATTTGTACTCCAGATCGTAGCTCGCCAGGGAAGGTGGATGTGGATGTTTTGTCTCCTGTCATTCTCACTGCTAAACCTTCAAGTGCTGGTGTAAAAAAAGAGTTACAGGTTGAGACCCCCGAGCACGATGCTGTCAAACTGGAAAACAACATAAGAGACTTTATTAATATTAAAGAAGAAAAAGAAACAGGAAGGCAAGAAAATAACTTTGCCCCTGTGTCTGGTGCTAAAGACTGTAGTTTAAAGAATGAAATTGCTGAAAATACACCAAGCAATATGATAGACAATAAATGGAAGCCTTTGCAAGGTGTTGGTAACTTAAAACCAGCAACAGTTAGTACAGCCACAGAGGTTAAAAATGTAGTGTCAGTACCAGAGCCTAAACCAGCAGGTTTAAGAATTGAAATAAAAGCAAAAAATAAAGTAAGGCCTGGGTCTCTTTTTGATGAAGTGAGGAAAACAGCCCGGCTGAATCGTCGGCCAAGGAACCAAGAGAGTTCCAGTGAGGAGGAAACTCCAAGCAGAGATGACAACAGCCCTTCCAGGAGTCTCAGCAGGTCACGAAGTAAATCTGAGTCTAAATCCAGACACAGAACAAGGTCCATATCCTACAGCCACTCGAGAAGTCGATCCCGAAGTTCTACATATTCATATAGGTGAGAAGCTTGTGCTGCTCCCACAGCCAGCCCTGGCCAATTGCATGTTCTCGTATTTTCAAGGAAAGCCTTTCAGGTTGTGGTTTTTGTTTTTTAACAGTCCTGTCTTATAGAACCACAGAGTGGTTTGGGTTGGAAGGGACCTTAAAGCCCATCCAGTTCCACTCTCTGCCATGGGGTGGAACTTCCACTATCCTGGGCTGCTCCAAGCCCTGTCCAGCCTGGCTTTGGACACTTCCAGGAATCCAGGGACAGCCTCAGCTTCTCTGGGCACCCTGTGTCAGTGTGAAGCGTCCTTCTTGTTCTGTCACCCAGGCCCTTGTTCCAAGTCCCTCTCCAGCTCTCCTGGAGCCCCTTTAGGCCCTGGCAGAGGCTCTGAGCTCTTGCTGGAGCCTTACCTTCTCCAGGTGCACGTTCCCAGCTCTCCCAGCCTGGCTCCAGCCCTTGGATTAACTCAGCGGCCATATCATCTATCAAGTATGGAATAAATATTCAACTAGAAACCTAAAAATCCATAACTCCTCCTGGTTCCCATTTTCTGCTGCCCGTCTCCTCAGTTTGTTCTCTCCTGGTGTCCCTGGTTGTAGGTCCAGGAGCTACTCGAGGAGCCGGAGCCGGGGCTGGTACAGCCGAGATCGCTCCAGGAGCCGGAGCAGTTCCTACCACAGCTACAAGAGCCGGAGGTGAGTTCATCCAGCTGGACGCACTGCCACACCTGTTCTCCTCCTCTTGTTCCCCCTCTCCCCCTGCTCTCTGCAGCACTTTTGGTTTCTCTTGACTAAAAACCCCTCTGTGGTTTGGATTTTGTCAGTCGGAGCTATAGCAGGAGCCGATCCAGGAGCAGTTCCTATGGTCACCACAGTCGATCCAGGTATGGACTGTCCTTTTATACAAACTCTGCAAGAAATGTGCTGCCCATCAAATCATCTTAGTAGAAGTGTACTTTTATTTACATTTCTTTAAAGTAGACTTTACTATATAATTCTTATATATTATACTACTACCTATCATACATATTACCTATTCTACATACTGTAATACAAGTACATATCTAAATACATATTTTTTTATTTAAAAAAAACGCACCTTTTGAGATTACTTTTATCTCATAGAATCCCAGAATGGTTTGGGTTAGACAGGATCTTAAAGATGATCCAGTTCCAACCCCCTGCCATGAGCAGAGGCACCTTCCCCTAGACCAGGGTGCTCCAAGCCCCATCCAACCTGGCCTTGAACACTTCCAGGAATCTGGAAAAATTATTACTATAATACCATGATGGCAACTTGAATCAAAGCAAAACGAACACAAGACACTTTGGAAAGCTGAAAATAACCAAACCATCCTGGCATTACAGTTGCAGGTAATGCTATAAGTAGCAGTGAACACACTTGCTTTTGTTTTTTTAAATAAAATTGAGTTAGAAATGGAATCTCTTTGCTTGCTTTCAGAAGTATCAGCAAACAAGAATTTTACTAGAAAAAAAGAGAGCACAAAACTTTATAAATGCTTAGTATGTCCTTCCTCATAAAATTTGAGAATTTTACTGTTATTTTGAAGATTGTTGTGTGGAAACCTTTATAAAGTGTAGAATTGTTTGCCACATCCTTGAAAGTCATTTCTATACAGCCCCTCATGTCTCTATATAAATGTCCTTTAAACTAGCATTTAAAACAGCATTTTAGATCAGAAATTTTGAATTCACAATTACTTTTTCCCCCCCCTTTGAAGCAGGTCCTACACCTATGACAGTTACTACAGCAGGAGTCGGAGCAGGAGCAAGAGGAGTGACAGCTACCGAAGATCTCGGAGTTACGACAGGAGATCCAGGTGGGTCTGACCCTGCTTTGGTGCACAAGGATTTGCTGAACACAAACAGAGGATGTTTAACTAGGCCACAGTGCTGGTTTTTCCCCATAAAAATAAGAAATACGCTCAGCAAAAGTAATAATTCAAACCAAATTCTAATTAAAATCGCAGCGTGCTTGTGACCGAGGAAGTCGGAAGTTCTGACATTCCAATATAAGGATGGGGGAACAAGCAGGATGAGCAAAAGTTGATTTCCAGTTCATTGTATCCATGCATTCAAAATTAGCACCTTTTCCCAGGGAAATGATGAAGTGCCCATTCCTGGAAGTGTTAAAAACTTGTGGAAATGGCATTGAGGACTTGGTTTAATAGTGAAGACAGTGGGGCTGGGTTAGCCATTGGACTTGGTGATCTCAAAGGTCTTTGCCAACCTTAATAATTCTAGGACTTGGGTTTTTTTAATAATATCAAGTGTTTCTTAAAATCCACATAGCTCTCAAGATTTAAATCAAGTGCTCTGTTGTGGATTAAAGGCTGCCTGCTATGCAGAGAATTCTACTGGATGGTAAATTCTTTTTGGTTATGCTGCAGAAATGGATTTAAAACAATCTGGAAGGGAAATTTAAGGTTTGTTGCAATCCAGACTTAATTTTTAACTTCACAGAATGTATTTTGAAATAATATTTTTACGTGCAAATCTGATGAGTTTAGAATAAATTTTATTCTGCTCAGTCCAGGGGGTTTATATAAGTGTGAGTGAGCACATTTCACAGAGATCAGAGATATGGAGAGTTGTAGATACACTTGATATCCCTGATGATTTGTTTTATACCTTTTAATATGCCCCCTATTAGTCATAAATCAGGTTTCTAAGACTACTGTACACTTCCAGCCTGTCCTCATGTGAATTTTTTCACACCTTTATACCAACTCTTAGTGTACTTTGCTCTCACCCGTTTGCATAAGACAATTTCCATCTTGTGTTGGAGGGAAAATTAATGAGATTTAATGAAGAATGTAGAAATAAACTTAAAAAGCATTACTTTATTATGTTGAGGAGCTTCAGTGTGAGATTAGGAAATGCTCACCTTTCACTTAGAAAGCTTCCCTTACAGGCAGGAGGCTGGAAAATCTCTGAAAGCTTGTTCTGTGTAATTTGAACGTGTCCTGTGGCTTGTCTGAAACCATCTGGGCTCTGTGTTGACATTTGGCCAGGTGCTGAGCTTGGAATTTGTCTGGAGGAGCCAAAACATTTTAAATACAATTTCCACACTGCAGACACACAAATACACCTCTGTTGCGGTTCTGGGGCCTAATTTTTAAGACCCTCCTTCAAACAAGGAAATAAAATATATAAATCAAGGATTTGTGAAATTATCCCAGTTGAAAAATGCTTGCAGTGTAAAATTCCACTTGTTAGAATACACTTCTCACTCAGCTCAATTAGCTTTTATAAAATCCTTAATTTTGGATGTTTTTTAGCTGTAACAGAGAAAGCAAGACATTACAAACAGTTTGACTTGAGTTACACAGAGTTTTCATCATATGGAGTTAATGATTATTTCCATTTTGAGTATCCTTCAATGAATCCTTCACTTAGAAGAAATACAATCCTGTAGAAGACTGGTGTGTTTTCTTATCTGTGACAATTTGACATGATGCAATTTTAAATTTGAGGCTCAAACTGCAGCTTTGAGATGTTTAAATTTTTTTTTCCTTGCAGGTCCTACGGCTCTGACAGCGACAGCGATCGCAGCTACTCCAACAACAGGAGCCCCAGTGAGAGCAGCAGATACAGCTGAGAACGTTCCTTTCAGGATGGAAACTGTATTCCAGAATTTTTTCAGTGTTATATTCAAAAAACTGTTCTGACAGTGTCACAAGTGAAGGTTGTTTGCTGAATTAGCTGAACTTTCCCATTTAGCAGTGAACTCAACTCTCTGCTTACAAAGAGAAGGACTGAGCTCGACAGCTGATGTTATTTTTTATTTTTTTTAATGTCAAATGCAACTTTTACAAAATAATAATAAAAAAAAACCCCACTTTGGTTTCCTTGAATCACCTTTTCCAAGCCATGAATGACACTTATATGAATTGCTGCCACCACTTTTTGGATGCAGCAGTCAGGACTGTCTCCAAGTCTGTTTATAAACACCTTAGGAAAGATGTGCTAGCAACTATTAAACTGTGAAGTCAATTTCTTAAAAAGGCTGCCATTTCTAGTTGATGAAAATGCTTTTTTATTGCTGGAAGCTGTTTCCATGCTGTCTTGTTTGTTGATTATTGCATTCTACACAGGATATAGGTGAGCAAAACAAAACCTGCCACTCTGTCTTAATCCCTCCTGAACTGTGATGTTCTGGAATTCTGCTGGCAAAGGTGAGCTGATGCACCGTGGGAATTGTCAAACTGACAGGCAGTGAGCAAAAGTGTGATGAATGAGTTTGGAGCTTAATATCCAACTTGTCTAAACTTCTTATGTTTAAAAGAGGAATTTTGTGATAAACAGCAATGTCCTTCAGAGACTAAAAAAGTGTTTCTAAATGCTTCCTGATTTTGATTTCAGTTCCTATTACAGTGCTTGGCATCCTTCAACACATTTTGAATGTTGTAAACCATGAGTGTATCATCAGTTTGTCCAAAGCGCTCTTTCAAAAACTGACATGATGATAATTTCTTGAGAAAACCGGCCATAAAAGTTCTTTTATAAAACCTCCTTTTTAAAAGCTCTGTATCCCATTCACCATAGGGAGTATCAGATACTGATATTGCAGATACTGAACTTGTTAAAACAGGACTACAAAAATACTGGGATGCCTCAGAAAAAGCATGGACAATATTTTCAAAATAAAGTTTAGTACCAAAAATTACTTTTAGGTTACAGGTAAATGGTTTTCAAAAAAATAAGTAGATTCAGCTGAAGACGATTGAGTAATTCTTGCAATATTCTGATTGAGTTAATATAAAATGATCTGGAAAGTTGTTTTGAGGGTTTAGAAAGTTGTGTACTGAGAAGCAGATTTTTTAATGGCAAAATGTAACCTGAAAATTCGAGTCTGTAGTGACAAAACAAACATGGTTTGATTAGAGCTAACGAGCACTGTTGTACCATAACAGTTTCCATTACTGACTTTCTGTAATATCTGGAGATGCTTTCGTTTCCTCATTTTCAAATATTGGAAATATTTTTCCATATATGTTTCCATAATGTTTTTCTTAATCTCAGCAGGACCCAGTAGCTTTGAAAATTAAAAGCAGTAATTTCTCACTGAGGCATCAATTCCTTTTCTCTTTGATTTGATTAACCTCTCCGAAATTCAATGATTTTTTTGGTACACTTAATGAAAAGCAAGTTCAGAGGGAGGTGGTGATGATTCCCTCCATTTCTGTCCATGCACAGCATGTTCCTGAAACTGAATTGGCCATGGAGGTTTTTCACTTTTCTAGAGGTACCCAAAACTCTGCTCTTACCCCTTTCCTCCACTTAGAGTTTAGTGACAAAGTGTCTGCATGTAACCTCTCCACCCTTTGGCTAACTTCTTACGCTTTTTAGCATTAAATACATTTAATAGCCAAGTCAGGCTACATTTACAGAGGTGTTTCTAACAGCAGCAGCCATCTCAGAGTCCAGAACAAATATTTCAGTGATATTTGTTATAGTTTCATCATTTTTAGTACAACTGTAACTTTTTTCCCTTACTAAGAAAATAGAACTAGAGGGTTCACAGTGTTACAAAATATACAAATATAACCATTACTATTCAATTCCTGTTAGTGAAAATACTGCTCCAGGATGAGATTTTTATCATGTTTCAGATCTGACTTTTGAAGGCCAGGAAAAGTGAATAGGAATATGGTCAAACAATTAACTGTAGTTATCAAAAGTTACTGCGCTGTCACAGAAGTCTTTCATATCTTTAGTCAGAGGTTTGTAAAGAAATTCCATCAGGTAGAGAATGTTTGGGGAGGGGTTGAGGGAAGGGTTGGGGGTATTTTTACTTAGTAAAGTCAAATTGTGCTTCAGATAGAAAATGTCCCCCTGAGCTGGTTTTCTAACGCTGCTCTATGTTTTTGCAATTTTGTTATTCCAAAGTAGTTGCTGTTTGTAAAATAAACTTTTGTACATATCTGCAAATGCTGTTCTCTCTACATCTGGAAAAGTCTGTGGTGCTGCTTGAAGGAAACAGGCAGGAAAATTAAAAATACACTTTCAGAGTCTGCTTTTGTCCCTTGCAAGACTCAGACACAAAGTTGCTTTTCCTTTTCCTGACCTACATAAGGGAACGATTCCTCAGCAGGACTCTGGGTTTACATAATAGTCATTGGAGGAACAAATATTTTGAAATTTCCAAGTGATTTGAGGTCTCACCATTTCCTTGAGATCTATAAAAGGTTCCTCTCCTTGGTGAAAAGAAACGCTTAACAGATCTCCACGGAAATCTAGGCATGGGCTGAGCTTATCCACTCTGCTAAATCTTCTTTCCCAAGGATACATTCCCAGATCCTTTCCTCAGCATATTGGAAATGTGCTATTAGTCCATGGCAGCAGCTGTGGTGGCTTGCAGACTGATCCATTAGTCTTTCAGCCCTTCTGTTCCACAGAAACTGGATTTCAGTGGAAATACTGGCTTTGGCATGAGGGAAAGAGGAACTGCCTGGGTCTGAGGAAAAAAGGGTGAGGGGAGGTGGGTGTTTGGTGTGATCTGGATAACCTGGCACTGCCAGACCTTAAGGGAGTGGCACCACCACAGAGCAGATAGAAACAGTGTTGGACAAGCTCTTGTGTCACAGGGCAGCATAAACCAGCTTGTCATGGGGTGGCTTGGTTGGAAGGGACCTTAAAAGGGACCTTGAAGCCCATCCAGTGCCACCCCTGCCATGGCAGGGACATCTTCCACTGTCCCAGACTGATCCAAGCCCCATCCAGCCTGGCCTTGGACACTTCCAGGGATCCAGGGGCAGCTTCTCTGGGAGACCTGTGCCATTGCAGAGAAAATCAGGAATTTTTTCCCATTGTCTCATCTAACCTAGTCCTCTTTTAGTTTGAAGCCATTCCCTGTATCCTGTCCCTCCATCTCTTGTCTTCTCCAGCCCTCCTGCAGCCCCTTTAGGGCTGGAAGGGGCTCTGAGGTCTCCTTGGATCCTTCTCTCCAGGGGAACATTCCCAGCTCCAGAGCAGAGGGGCTCCAGCCCTTGGAACATCCCCATGGCATCATCTGGACCTACTCCTGCAGATCCAGGGCCCCAGAGCTGGAGGCAGCACAGCAGGGTGGGGTGAAGGGACACAATCCCCTCCCTAACAGGGTGTTAGAAGTAGTCACCAACCTTATTTTTTTTTTAAGAACACAATGGTTTTGACGCTTCCAGAGCTGTATTCCCTTGCAGGAGTCAGTCCTGGGGGTGCTGCTGCTGTGGAGGTCACGCTGTCACCTTGAGCTGCCTCTGGAGGCAGGGCTGGAGCAGTGCTGGGTAAAAATAGAGTGGTGACACCTGGGCATGGACTGCTTAGGATTGAAACAGGTCTGAAATCCTGCAGTGAGGTGAAATTAGTGCTCACTTAGGAGTGATTTCATCAAAAAGAAAAAAAAAAGTTCAAAGCAAGGTATGGTGTGCAGGTCTGGGGTTTTGGGAATAGGTTATCCACAGGATATTATGGAGTGGCTCTGTCTTCAGTTGCAGGTGAGTGCCTTGTCTCAAATAAGACAATATTAAATGAACCATCTGCCTCTCCAACAACGACTTATAAATTAGATTTACAAAGCCACAGCATACACACACTTTCCCTGTGATATCTCTGTGCCAAGAGATTTCCTTCCCACCCTGTCACTTCCAAACCAGGGCTAATTTGTGTCCTTGAACTCGGGGGGAAGGAGCATTGGGAATGCTCTTCCCGAGGATCCCGGGGTCTGTGGCAGTGGATTAAATTTCTGCTCTGGCTTTGTGTGGTTCCTGATGATCCCACTCCCAGTTCAGAGCACAGCACAGTGTTTGGATGACCTTGAGCTGCACCCTGGAATCCCATCTGGTGTCATTCCCAAACGGAGCACTGTCTGGGATTTAAATCAGCAGGAGATCAAGCTCTGCCTGCCCCACCCCTGGCTTCACATCCCTGTAAATAATTCTTTTTTAGGTGCTGGTGAAACAGGAAGGATTTTCCACCTGGTACATTAAAACTGCTTACAAATCATCTGAACAATTAAAGGGACTCAGGCCTGAATTTCATCATATCCATGTAATCCCTGGGAAGGGGATAGGATTGCATGAGGGAAATCAGAGGGCTTGTGACAGGTTTGGGGAAGTTTTTTAATGAAGGTAATAACTTTATGCATAGTGCATGCACAAAGAAGGGATTGGCATTAATCTGGGGTTAATTGATATTTCTGCTGTCTCTCTGTCCTTGTGAGAATGGGGTGCAGCCCAGGGAAAGTGGTGTCCTTATCCCAGGGATTCTCTGACTTTGCACCTGGAATTCTGTGTGCAGTCTTGGGCCCTTCACCACGAGAAACACTGAGGGGCTGGAGCGTGTCCAGGGAAGAGAACAGAGCTGGGGAAGGGGCTGGAGAATTCCTAGGGAAGCTGGGATAGGGGCTCAGCCTGGAGAAAAGGAGGCTCAGGGTGACCTTGTGGCTCTGCACAACTCCCTGACAGGAGGGGACAGCCCCAGGTCGGGCTCTGCTCCCAGGGAACAAGGACAGGAGGAGAGGGAACGGCCTCAGGCTGGGCCAGGGGAGGTGTAGATCGGATATTAGGGAACATTTCTTCATGGAAAGGCTGGTCAGGCATTGGAAGAGGCTGCCCAGAGCAGTGGTGGAGTCACCATCCCTGGAAGCACTCAAAAAATGTATGGATGTGGCAGGTGGGGACAGCGTTTGTGGTGAACACAGAGGTGTTGGGGTCATGGCTGGACTCGGTCTTGGAGCTCTTTTCCAACCTTAAGGATTCTGTGATTCTGACACGGAGAGTTCTGAGCTCAGCACAGCTTGTGAACACTCGCAGCTCGTGCTCTGCCATTATGTCCCAGTCCTGGCCTCAGGCTGCAAAATTCCTTAATTCCTTCAGACAGGAAGGGGCTGCCCTCCCTCTTGGGGTTGCTTTTCCTTCCAGCTCATGGTGCACCCTGTGAGGATGAGGAAGATCCTTCCCCTCTCCTCGGTGCCTTGGCCACCCACTTGGGCATCACCCACAGAGCCTTACCCCGGTGAATTTTGGCAAATGAGGAGGTTTGGGAAGGTCCTGATGAAGGGGAGAGGGCAAGGATTGCTGCATTTCCAGAAGAAACACCTGGCTCTTGGGAATGTGAGGTGAATCAACGAGCAGAGCTTCGTGGGCCTTCAGAACCAGGACATCTGAGAAAGAATAAGAATGAACCCGTTCCATTGAGAGGGACGTGAGCTTCAGCATGAAGAAAGATTCTTTAAAAACAAACTTTGTGAAGCAATGTCAACTTNTTAATTATATATTAATTATATATTAATATTTTAATATTCTTGTAATACTATATACTATATACTATATTATATATATTTTAATATAATATTTTATATATAAATGTATTATACCCCCTATCACTTCATTTCCCTTATTCCCAGTGTCTCCCCTGAAGGGACAGATCAGTCCCTGTGGTGTCCCCTGACCAGGGCTGCCCAGGGGTGTCCCCAGGAGCTGCTGGTGTCACCCAGTGTACTGGCACAGGACAGCTGCTGCTCCCCAAGTGGCACCCAGGAAAGGCTGCAGTGGCTGGGATTGCTCAGCCTGGAGGAGAGAAGCTCCAGGGTGACCTCACTGTGGCTTCCCAGTGCCTGGAGGAGATCCAGAGATGATGGACAGAGACTTTCCAAGGGTCTGGAGTGATAGGATGGGGGGCAATGGCTTCAAAGTGAGAGAGAATAGGTTTAGATTGGATATTAGGAATAAAGTCTTGGCTGTGAGGGTGGTGAGACCCTGGAAAAAGTTTCCCAGAGAAGCTGTGGCTGCCCCTGGATCTCTGGAAATGTCCAAGGCCAGGCTGGACAGGGCTTGGAGCAACCTGGGACAGTGGGACGTGTCCAGGCCCATGGCAGGGGATGGCACTGAATGATCTTTTAGGTCTGTTCCCACACCAAGAATTCTGAGATTCTGTGATGATTTTAGGGAACGTGTTGGAAATCTCATATTCCACGCAGACCTACAAGTTCTTCACCTCTGGCTAAACAAGAATCACTCTCAGCCCACGGGCTCTAGACCCTGGGCCTTACCCCTCCCTTCATCAAAGATCAGATGTCTCCCTTGTGACAAACAATTGCTCATTTCAAAAATGAAAAATTAAAAGAGAAACCCGAGAGAGAGAGAGGATATCAAGGACTTGATGTTCTCATGTGTGGGAAGCAGGGCTGGTGAGTGGGAGCCCTTCCAGAGCCTTGGAGGTGCACGTTGGTTTCTCTGTGCCACCAAAGCCACTGAATATCATCTGGGACAACTCTCTGCTCCTGAGAGCTCACAAGTGTCTGTGAAGATGTGATTCCCTTCTGGGCTTGGCAGGGTTGGTTATTACAGAAGTGAGAGCTGTCTGAGGAAAATTTGGTCAACAGTAGGGAATCTGGGAATATGAGCTCTCATCATCTTAAACCCAGGCTGCCTGGTTGTGTCTCTGCTGTGATTTTTGATTTCAGGAGTGCAGCAATACACCTCTCTTCTATTAAACCAGGAGAGAAAACAAAGCAAAAAAAAAATACATTCTGTTCTATCAAAACAGCTCTCTGTAACAAAACCCACATATTGATGGAGAAATCCAGCTTTAGCAATGGATTTCCTACTGACTTTCTGCAGGAAGCTGCATACATTCCATGCTCATCTTTCATTTCCGTGAATAGCTCTGAACTGACACCTTTCACAAGGAGTTTGTGCCAGAGAACATGGCAAAAAGGGACCTTCTCAGCTCTGCACAGTTTTCTCCTTTGCAGAGTCAGGATCAACCCCAGCTGTATAAATCACAGCAGTTCTTATCCAACCAATCTACAAAAAAAAATTTCAGGGCTGATATTGAGCAGTTGGACTGCCAAAACTAAAATTGCCTGAACTACACACTCTATTAAAAAAAAACAACAAAACCAACCCAAATAACAAACCGAGACAAAACTCTCCACTTTTTCTTTTTCTCTTTTTCTTTTTCTTTTTCTTTTTCTTTTTCTTTTTCTTTTTCTTTTTCTTTTTCTTTTTCTTTTTCTTTTTCTTCTTCTTTTTCTTTTTCTTTTTCTTTTTCTTTTTCTTTTTCTTTTTCTTTTTCTTTGTGTCTAAATTAAAGCTCCTTTTCTGTTGCATAAGCCCATCACTGCTGGTCACAGAGAGGAAGAGAATGACCTGTTTCCTTCTAACAAAATCAGAGAATCTCAGAAGGGTTTGGGTTGGAAGGGATCCCATTTCCATGGCAGGGACACCTTCCACTACCCCAGGCTGTTCCAAGCCCCATTCAACCTGGCCTTGGACACTTCCAGGGATCCAGGGACAGCCACAGCTTCTCTGGGAATTCTATTCCAACCCCTCAGCACCCTCCCAGAGAACAATTCCTTCCCAATTTCCCATCTAACCCTGCCCTCTGGCAGTGTGAATCCATTCCCCCTTGTCCTGTCACTCCAGGCCCCTGTAAATATTTAAATAGAAGGGAACAGCCTGCCTCAAATATTTGTAAAAGGTCTAAGGTAGCAAAATAGCTCTTGCCCAAACCTGGTCTTCTCTGCAATAAATAACTCCGAGTCCTTTGATTATTTTGGGGGAGCTTGAGGGGGTTTTGGAGTTTGGGTGAGTTTGTTTTGATTTCTTTTTCCAGCTTCTGTGATTGATCAACCCGTGGACTCCAGCACCAGCCCACAGCTTCCCCAAATCCCCATATCTATGCAGACAACCCACTCCTGCTGAGGACCCATGGAGCCACATGGATCTAAATCCCCACTCCACGTGTCCTGCAGGCAGCATTCACCTGCCCTTGCCTGGTTTGCTGCTTTTCCCCCAGAATAAGGAGGGCTGCTCACCCCAGGCAGGGATGTGATGCCTCTCCCTCATCCCTGCTCCCCCATTCCCTTCCCAGCCCGTGCTCTGCAGCCCAACTCCTCTCATACAAGCAGCATTTTCCCTTTGTTTCTCCTAAATTGCAGACTCTTTTTTT
>VWZS01008191.1:251381-321643 GCA_013397075.1 Rhabdornis inornatus | reverse complement strand
GGAGTTGCGGAGGGCAGGCCTGAGCTGGGAAGATCCACGGGAAATCCCCCTGGGATGTGCCGTGACCGCGGGATCGCGGCTCCCGGTACCTCGGAGCCTCCCCCATCCCCAAAAGTGCGGGCTTGTGGTTTCTCCAGCGCTGGCTCCGTGCCCGTCCTAGCGCCCCGGGAAGCGTCCGAGCGGAATTTTGGAAAGGGGAAGAAAGTGCAAGCTCCGAAAAATAAGGGAACGGTGATGGAGGGGATGGTGGGATGGGGCTCGGCACCCCCCGACCGCGATGCTGGGGTTCAGCCGGTCGGGATTGGGCTCGGGGTCACACTCGGCCTGTGAAATTCCTGCTGAAACCGCCCCTGCATCCCTTCCCAGAGGAGATGCTGAGGGACCGGGGACACCCCGGGGTGTTTTGGGGAGCGTTCCATGCCCTGAGGTGGAGATGGAGACACCCAGAGCCCACCCAAGCGAGCAGCCCCGCCAGGAAGACGGGGAAAAGTTGGGAATCCGACCTTCCTTCCACACCCTGCCTCGGCAAGAACCAGGGGAAGATTTGCTTTACAAAGCAAAATTCCTCCTTGGAAAGATACTAATGGATTTATTATTTTTTAATTTTTTTTTTCCCCCTGGATCTGTGATGAAATCTTTCTGGGTGCGAACGTTCTGCCTCCAACCGCAGAGTTTCCCTGAGGATGCTGGCTGGGCTCAGCATCGCTCCGCGGGTTTTTCCTCCTCCGGGGGTGGCCGGAGGGTCCCCTGTGCCACCTGGGCTTGGAATGACGGCGGAGCTTTGTTCTCCCCGGCAGGAATTAACGGAGCGTTCGGTTACCAGCAGGCGAGATAAACCTCCCTGTGTCCCTGTCTCGCGTCTGGAGCAGAGACATTGGCACCCCCGCCACAAAAATAACCCGTTGTCGCCTTTGGAGATGGATCCTTTGGAAAAGGCAGGGAGGAAAACGGGAGCTCGGTTGCCCGCGAGTTGATTAAATATTGGTTATTTTTAAGATGCGGATTTTTCTGCTCGAGGAGAAATAAGAAGGGGAAAGAAAAAAAAAAAAAAGCCCAAACCTTTTGCGGATGAACTGAATGTGTCAAAACATCAGAGGGTCTTTGAAGGTTTTGGGGGAATTGCTGATTTTCCCGTTCTCCCTCCGTGCTCCAGCTGGAGGAGAAAGCTGAGGGCTCTCCCACGCTCCATTTGAGCCTTTAAATGGGACCTGGTGATGGCCGTGACAAAGTGACTCCCCAGGAAGAGCCAGGGACGAAGTTTTTTATTTGCTGCCACATTTGCCTGGCCCCAAAAATGTGGCTATCTTGATTCTCTATGTGCTTTGCATCCTAGATGTCCCCTGGCATTCCATGGGTCCCTGGAAAACTGGGAAAGTGGATGTTGGTGGGCAGGATGAGCTCGGGGTCAGGCTCTGTGCCTCCTGCCCCTAATTTTTCCTTATTAAGGGAAATGTGATGTGTGCTTGGAGTGGTTTGTGCAGGGCAGGGATGGCTCCAATGGGTTTCCTGCATGGGAACACCTGAGGACTTTTCCGTTTGTCCTCTGGGGCTGCTGTCCCCTCTTCAGCCAACTCAGTGTTCATCCACCTCTCCTGATGATGAAAACTGGGATGCCTTTGGATATGGAGAAAGACTGGCCATGGTGGCGCAGATGTGATGGGTGGAAGACTTAATTACAATAAACTGTCTTTTTTTATTATTATTTTTATGATTACATCTTTTGCCTGGAGCCAGGGCTGCTGACACCCTGTCTGAGTTAAAGCCCTGCTCCCTGAGCTACTGGAAAAATCGTGATAAGAATAAGGATAAAAATAATGCATGTTCACAAAAATGTTAGAAATGTTGGGCAGGAAGGATCTGGTGCATCCAGATCCTTGATCTGGGTAACTGGATTTAAAGGAAAGTGGCCCATAGCAGGGAAGTTGAAACAAGATAATCTTTAGGGTCCATCCAGCCCAAATTCCGTGGCTGGATTAGAGGAGCATGGCTGGTGCTTCCCAAAGAGCCCCAGTCAAGGCTGGGATTAGGATAGAACTGGAGATGGGGACTATCCCTGGGGTCAGAGCCAGGGTTTGAGGAGAATGCTCTGGGGTGCAAAGCCCTGCCCAGAATGCTGGGACAGGTTCAACCTTGGATCTCTGGCAAGTTTGGGTTGGGTTAGGAAATGTTGTGGTTTTAGGGTTTTCGGAGGGCTGAGCGTGGGACAAACCCCAGAGGTGTCACATCCCACCAGGCTATTGATCAACCTGGAAGGTCGAGGTGGCTGCCCCAGGGATGGGCACTGTGGTGCCAGGCAAGGGATGCTGCCTTCTGATGAAAACCTCATTCTGCAGACCTTGGGAAGAGGCTCCATCCATCCATCCATCCATGCATCCCTCCATCCCTCCAACCCTGCTTTTGGGGATCCCAGCCCCTTCCCAGCCATTGACTGGCTGCAAATGGAAGTGGGGTGGCTCGGGGTTACGATGCCTTCAGGCTCTGCACAAGTGATGGGGTGGCTGCCCACTGCACCCATCCCTGCTCCTGCACCTGTCCCTGCTCCCAGCACTGAATCTGGGGTTCCTGGGGAGGATCCTGTGAGCTGAGGGGGGCTCTGAGCACCGCCCTCCCTCAGTGGCAGTGGGGACACCCCTGTGTCTCTGGGGGGTGATGCCTCCTCCCCAGCCTCACTGGTGCTCTGGGCTGGGCAGTGGTCTGGAGCTGGCCCCTGGTGCAGCCACTTGGCTGACAGCCCGGCTGGGGAGGTCAGCCTTGGGTTTTGTCCTCATTTCCTCCCTCAGTCTTCTCTCTGCTTGTTTCTCTCAGGCAGGGGAGGGATGGGGGCAGTGGCTTTGCATGTGTGTGTGTGTGTCCCCCAGGCTCTTCCACCCTGGCAGTGACTCTGTGGGCAGTCCTACATCCCATAGATGGAGGGCACATCCCATCCCATCCCATCCCATCCCATCCCATCCCATCCCATCCCATCCCATCCCAATCTCCTGCGCCCATGCCAGCACGGTGGTTTGGAGGCATCTCCATCAGCTGGGTGTCACTGGCTGTGCCAGGTGCTGGCAGGGCCCTCATGGCCTGACTGTCCTGTCTGCCCTCAAGGTTTGCCAGGGCCATGTCAGCTCTGCTGAAATCCATCAGCATCCCTTTGGGATTTAACCCCAGGCCTGGCTTTGCGCGGCTCTGGAATCACCTGCCGAGGTTTTGCACCACGTGTTGGGTCTGACTGAGCTCACCTTTTTCAGCCCTGACCGAAGGGACAGGGACACACAAAAGGGTGTGTCCATCCAGCTTTTGCTGCCTCTGCTCTCTTGGAGGGATTGGGATTTGTCCTGGGATGAAAATAATGCAGTGTTGCTGGAGCCTCTGTATTTTTGCCGCAGAGACTGTGTCTGAGCAGGGGATGATGTTCAACTTCCCATGTGTCAGGATGGACTCACACCACCCTCACTGCCACCCCCGGTGGAGCACAGGGACAGTGTCCTCAGTGCCATCACAGTGGTGGCATCCCCCAGGAGCAGCATCACCTCACTGGGATGATTTGGGGATGGGGGGTGATGGCAGGGTTGATCATCCATCCTTGGAAGTGTCACAGTGGCTTTGCAGCTCTGTGTGCAGAAGGAAAGGAGGAAAGCACACGAAGTGGCCGGTAGGGTTTAAAGAATATAAAAATATGGGAGAAATAAAAAAGCACGAAGCCATTAACCCTCTGTGGGCTGTGCTGTTGGAAAGGCAGTGCCTGCTCCCAGTGGGTGAAGCTTTGTGTTGCTATCCCACTTCATCCTGCTCCTCTCCCCATGCTGCTGGAGGCCATGGTGCATCCAAAAAAAACCCCAAATTAACTTTTTCCCCTTTGCAAAGGTGTCCTCTTGGTTGCAGGGAGACAGGGATGGGAGAAGGAGTTGTCCCTGTTCCGTTGCACTGATGGGCCTGGTGCTGGTACCAACTTCCTGGGAAAAGCATCCTTGAGCCAAAGCCTGTAAATGCTGGATATCATTAATAAAAAATTGGGAACAACTAAAAGAGAGGGGGGGAAAAAAAAGCCTGGGAAGCATCTGACTGTCCCACAGCTGAGTTAATGCTCTTTTTCACACAGCAGAGGCTGGGAGGTGTTTTTTTTTGGGGTGTCCAGCAGCCCCTCATGAGACAGGCTCAGAAAGCATCGCTGAGCCTCTTCCCCTCTCCTTCTCTCCCTGTAGCTGCACGTGGTTCTGCTTTGAGCACCCTCAAGCCTTTTAGACAACACAGAGAGGAAAAATCACCGCTTGGGACGGTGTCAGCAGCATCCCTAAGGTCCCCGGAGCGGTGCCGGCACATCCCGGCGGGCAGGATGCTCGGGTGGGCGCTCGGGGCTGTGCCGGGCCGGCGCCTCGCCAGGCGGGGCTGTGGCTGAGCTATTGTTTTCCCTTTCCTGCTTGTTTTTCCGGACAACCCTCTCCTAATTAAATAAAAACACCCGTCGGAGGAGCGAGCAGAGCCCACCCCCAGCGCGGTCCCGTGCCGAAAGCACCCCCGGAGAGCTCCCCGGGGAGGGAGGGGACAGCGGAGCGGTGAAGGTAGGCGACAGGAGAGGGGAGGGATCCACACTTTGGGATGTGCTTTATCCCTCTGCCAGCTTCCCGTGCTCCAGAAAGGGGTGGTTTGGCAATGGGATGTGCACGGTCCAGGCAGCGCTGCTCGTTCTCTTGGTGTGTCCTGGTTTGGGGGAGCTGTGGGAAGACACATCGTTTTGGAAAAAATGTTCTAATGGCATCAGAACCAGAGAGAAAAGGCTGAAGGTTTCATGCGAGGGTCTGGAAGGCAGAGGGCAAGTTGTAGGAGGCCGAGGATTAAAACTGAAAGTGCGAGTGTTCGGGATTTGTGACGATGCCCCTTTGTGCCATCCCAACTAATCTGTAAAAACAGGGGTTTAATGTTATTTCTTTCTGCACCAAAAGTCAAGTTTTGACATTAAATAGTTCCAGCCCAGCTCTTTTGTCCTGAAGTGCAGCAATGTCCAAATTGAGAAGACGGCATGGGGGACTCAGGTTTTTTTTTTGAGGAGCAAGTGCTGACATAGTATTTAGCTCCTTATTAAAGCACTTTTCTTTAATGCAATTTAATACTGAAGGTCAACTATGAATGCTTTGGTGGTTGGAAGTGATACAGAAAAGCAGATTGCTTTTTTTTGTGTGTATACATCTTGAGGGTGGAAAATTTAAAGAAATCCCCAAATTTTGTACTGAATGGAAAGTGGCTCACAGGCAACTGATCTTGTCACCACTTAAATGTGAATTTTATGCCCTTAAACCCCCTGTCCCTGTGCATGTGTGGAAAAGAATTGCTAATGGTCCTCAATGCTGTGGCGATGAGGGCTCTAGAAATGGCTAAATAATTAATTAAATAAAGAAGAGGCTGGTGAAGGTCAGAGATGGTCTTCTGGGGGACTGAGGATTTGAGTATTTAAATATATCCAGAGCGGCCCAACCTTCTGGTCCTTTGGGGAGGTTTAGAGCTGCAGGAACGTTTTAGAGATCTCATTCTCTATAGCTGCTAAGGGAAAGTGCATTTTGTCATAGTACATTGATTTAAATCCAGCAGCAAATCAGGGCAGGTGATCAAGTGTTGGTGGGGCTGTTTAGGGAAAGGGAGGCCCACGGCAGAGTGCAGGTGGAAACGGAGCTTGGGCTCCGCCTCCTAAGATGGAATTTTTTGGCTGGAGAGAGACTGCCCTGCTCCAGTGAACATCAGCGTCTCCTTCTGTCACCATCCCTTACTCATCCTTTCCTCCATCCCCTGCCTTCGGGGCTCATCCCACCCCATCCCTTGCCCCGAGCATCCTCCCCATCCTCTGGCGGCCCTCAGCTGTTTTGGGATGGGATTTTGGCCCCATCACGTGAAAACCCTTAAAATAGAGCTGGAGGGCAGCGTCAGGGCGGGGAGTGCTGGCTGGAGGCACCGCCCGCCCCTCGGGGTGCGGAATTCACGGCCACGCTGCTTTCTAATAATTTTTAGGGGCTGTTTTCTGCGCTGATGGTGCCACAACCTTGCTTAGAGGTTGGCAGTGTGTGGTGGGGCTCCGTAGTTTTAGGGTTCACCCTGGTTTAGTGCATCCAGTGAGCTGCCCAGGGGATGGAGATGGGATGGGTGACCTGGCACTGAACAGAGCCAGAGGGGCTGGGTGGTGGTGATGGAAAAGAACAAGGCTCCTGATTCTTTTTTTTTTTTTAATATGTATTTTTAATATAAGGAATATTAAAAGGGATCTATATTTCAAATATTTGCGTTTTCCCAGAGGAAGAGCACCGGATTTAACCTTCCCATTAATCCCCATTAGTCAGGCTTCTCCGCTCCAGCGGAGCTGCAGGGACGGGAGCTGCCGGAGGGGCATTTTGGGGCAGGTTGGGGTTTTTCTCGGCATCTCACCCCGGCAGGCGCCTCTTGTCTCGGCCGGGGCTCTGGCTCCGGGCAAGCTCACGAAAAGCATCTGAGAGCAATAAAGAGCAAAAGGCTCCCGCTGACAAGCCCGGGNGAGGCTCAAAAAATGGTGGGGTGGATGGATGTTCCAGCTGGGATGCAGCGTTTTGTAACAGATACAAATATAAAGAATGTTTATGTATATATATATTTATATATATAAGTAGTTTAACTATTTTTAAGCACGAATGTATGAAATATTGAAAACATTGAACATATATAAATTGTAAAAACTACATAAAAATATATAAACACCCAACCCTTTTCCTACCTCTTTGCCCCACTCCAGGCTGCAGAGCCAAGAATTCGGAGCAGAACTGGTTTTTCCATATTTTCCCTGGGTGCCAGCACTTGCTGGGGCTCTCCAGGGCTCTCAGGACCATGCAAAGCTGAGATCCCAATTGGTTGGATGTGTTGGTTGTGGAGCAGAAATCCAATGAAAATGAAAAAATTTGGCAGGGAGGGGAAAGAGCTTTTTTGCTTGTTGGGAAAACAGAGAAGAAAACACCCTTTTTTATTATTTAAACATTTTTGTCTGTGTGTGCTTTTGCCTTTGGCTCACCAGAAAAAAAAAAAAAAAAAAAAAACAGAACATGTCTTGCTGGAATTTGTGTGTTGATCAAGAGTTGCCATTTGTTCCAGAAAAAATGGGAGCTGAAAAATTCTTTTTGGATCAGGAAGTGCAGGATAAACCTGGCAGGTTGAACCCTCCCTCTCTGCCACTGTTTTGCACCATGTCCTTGGTCACATCCTACAAAAGGTCAGGAAAGAGGGTGTTATGGGGTCTGGATCTGCCTCCATCCAGGATTTGGGTGTTCAGCAAAGGAAGCAGAGGGAAAGGGTATATTCCACCTTCTTTTGATACAGGACACAGGATTTAGGGTGTGGAGTATCCCTTTGGTTTGGGATGGAGCAGGCAGACTAATCTGGGGTTCAGGTATGACCAGGAGAGGGGATGAACACCAGGGATGGTCTGGACTATGTGAAATACGNTGCCCAGGGGATGGAGATGGGATGGGTGACCTGGCACTGAACAGAGCCAGAGGGGCTGGGTGGTGGTGATGGAAAAGAACAAGGCTCCTGATTCTTTTTTTTTTTTAATATGTATTTTTAATATAAGGAATATTAAAAGGGATCTATATTTCAAATATTTGCGTTTTCCCAGAGGAAGAGCACCGGATTTAACCTTCCCATTAATCCCCATTAGTCAGGCTTCTCCGCTCCAGCGGAGCTGCAGGGACGGGAGCTGCCGGAGGGGCATTTTGGGGCAGGTTGGGGTTTTTCTCGGCATCTCACCCCGGCAGGCGCCTCTTGTCTCGGCCGGGGCTCTGGCTCCGGGCAAGCTCACGAAAAGCATCTGAGAGCAATAAAGAGCAAAAGGCTCCCGCTGACAAGCCCGGGCTGAAGTCACCGGCGGGACGCGGCCAAGACACGCATTGTCCTCGCCGCTGCTGGGACTGATTAGAGCTGCCTGGCAAGGACCGGCGCTGGGTGAGGGATCAGCCCCTTCTGCCAAAAATCCTCGATGCGGAGGGGAAAAAAAAGCCGGCTTTTGTTTCCCAGCCTGGGCGATGCCCGCCCCACAGACCCATTTTCCTCTATTTTGCACCCATTCCTCCGTGGCTGTCTCTATGCCAGCCCTGGGGCATCCTAAACAGGGAATGAGGTGAGATGGATCCCCGGAGGAAAAACCTGAATTTAGGTTAGTTTTCTTTTCAAACCTGGCAAACAGCAAACTGCTCTGCTGAGTTCCTGCTGTCTCTTCAGTTTTTGATATTTATTATATCCTTAATTATTTTTTCTACGTGTCTTGAGGGGGGTTGGACCATCCAAGACCTCATCAAAATGTTCTTGGCAATCGCGAGAGGCTCAAAAAATGGTGGGGTGGATGGATGTTCCAGCTGGGATGCAGCGTTTTGTAACAGATACAAATATAAAGAATGTTTATGTATATATATATTTATATATATAAGTAGTTTAACTATTTTTAAGCACGAATGTATGAAATATTGAAAACATTGAACATATATAAATTGTAAAAACTACATAAAAATATATAAACACCCAACCCTTTTCCTACCTCTTTGCCCCACTCCAGGCTGCAGAGCCAAGAATTTGGAGCAGAACTGGTTTTTCCATATTTTCCCTGGGTGCCAGCACTTGCTGGGGCTCTCCAGGGCTCTCAGGACCATGCAAAGCTGAGATCCCAATTGGTTGGATGTGTTGGTTGTGGAGCAGAAATCCAATGAAAATGAAAAAATTTGGCAGGGAGGGGAAAGAGCTTTTTTGCTTGTTGGGAAAACAGAGAAGAAAACACCCTTTTTTATTATTTAAACATTTTTGTCTGTGTGTGCTTTTGCCTTTGGCTCACCAGAAAAAAAAAAAAAAAAGAAAAACAGAACATGTCTTGCTGGAATTTGTGTGTTGATCAAGAGTTGCCATTTGTTCCAGAAAAAATGGGAGCTGAAAAATTCTTTTTGGATCAGGAAGTGCAGGATAAACCTGGCAGGTTGAACCCTCCCTCTCTGCCACTGTTTTGCACCATGTCCTTGGTCACATCCTACAAAAGGTCAGGAAAGAGGGTGTTATGGGGTCTGGATCTGCCTCCATCCAGGATTTGGGTGTTCAGCAAAGGAAGCAGAGGGAAAGGGTATATTCCACCTTCTTTTGATACAGGACACAGGATTTAGGGTGTGGAGTATCCCTTTGGTTTGGGATGGAGCAGGCAGACTAATCTGGGGTTCAGGTATGACCAGGAGAGGGGATGAACACCAGGGATGGTCTGGACTATGTGAAATACGTGGGAATTGGATTAAATACTCAAAAAACTCAGCCTGGGGAGGGGTGGCAGTCAGAGCATTTCCCAGCCTGGGGGTGCTGCTCCCTGGTTGGAATTTTTCCAGGTAGTGCCTCTCCCCAGGCAGTGGAAAATGGGCATTAAAAAGTGCATAAATCATCCCAACAAATCCAGCTGTGAGTGAGCTGCTGTCGTGAGCAAGAGCACACGGCGTAATTCAGTAATACCAGAGGATATTGGGCTTTGTCATTATCTGTAGAAGCAGAGAGCTATAAAATCCTAATTTCCTTTTATTTAGGGGGTAAAGTCTCAGCAGGTATCTAAAATTGGCTTCCTGCTTGGGACAAATTTCCACCTGAATCTCCATCTGGTTCAAGAGGTCAAGGCATCTCCTGTCCTGTGTGACATCTTCGAATGAGTGTGGGCACCTGAGCCTGGCTTTGGACCTCCTCGGTGGCCATGGTGCCTCCTACCCACCTTGAAGGGAGATCAGTGGGTGCTCATGTTGCCCTGACCTGCCCTTTCACTGGGGCTTCTCCTCCTTGGTTGAGTCTCCTGGACTCAAGCTGGTGATGGAGCTTCTTGGGTGGTGTCTTCAAGCTGGGCCTGGTGGTTGAACTTCTTGGTGTTCCAAAGCTGGGACTGGAGAATTTTGGTTGGCATGTGCAAGCTAGCGCTGGTGATGGAGTTTCTTGGCTGGTATCTGCAAGCTGGGGTTGGTGATGGAGTTTTTTGGCTGGTATCTCCAATCTGGGGCTGGTGATGGAGTGTTCTGGTTGGTATGTGCAGGCTGGGGCTGGTGGTAGAATTTCATGGTTGGTATCTCCAAGCTGGGGTTGGTGACAGAATATTTTGGTTGGCAGCTCCAAGCTGGGGCTGGCAGTAGAGCTTCTCAGGTGGCATCTGTGACTTGGGGATGCATGGATAGGGATGGATGGCATGGCCAGAATGGTGTTTTTGGGGGAAAGAGCCCCAAATGATTTTATTTCTTTCCTCCCCACAGCTGATAGTCGAAAAAACGACTGACTACCCTTCGGCTGAGTACTCCCTGGTGGAGGATGTAGCCCTCCACTTCACGTGTTTGATGGACAGACTGAACGAGCAGCGCCTCTTTCAGCCGGACCTGTGCGACGTGGACATCGTGCTGGTGCAGCACAAGAGCATCTTCCCGGCGCACAAGGGGGTCCTGGCAGCCTACAGCCAGTTCTTCCACTCCCTCTTCACCCAGAACAAGCAGCTGCAGCGTGTGGAGCTCTCTCTGGAGGCCCTCACCTCGCAGGGCCTCCAGCAGATCCTCAACTTCATCTACACCTCCAAGCTGCTCGTCAACTCCTGCAATGTGCAGGATGTGCTGAACGCGGCCGCCGTGCTGCAGATGAACAACATCGCGTCCTCCTGCCAGGACCTGCTGGACACGCGCTCGCTCAGCCTGGCCACCGACATGGCCCTGCCTGCCGAGGGCTGCGCCGGGCCCCCGCCCTACTACTGCGAGATCAAGCAGGAGGTGGACGCCCCCCACCCCAAAATCTACGCCCGGGAGGGCAATGACCCGTTCTCGGTGCGGGTGGAGGATGGCACGGGCAGCGGGACACTCCCCCCCGGCCCGGCCAAGCAGTACTACAAGGAGGAGAAGGATGGAGGTGCCGGTGCTGTCTGTAAGATGGAGGGTGAGGAGTCTGAGGAGGACCTGGACAGCCAGGGCTCCTACAACCGGGAGCAGATCATCGTGGAGGTGAACCTCAACAACCAGACCCTCAATGTCTCCAAGGGCACCGAGGGGAAAGCGGCCGCCAGCGAGGCGGCCGTGATGGGGCGGCCGGATGGGGATGGGCGTGACACGGAGGAGGATGGGGAGGAGGAGAATGAGGAAGGGGAGGAGGAGGAGGAAGAGGAGGAGGATGCGGAGGTGGGGGAGGAGGAGGAGGAGGAGCGCAGCGAGGAGGAAGACCTGGAGGAGACGACAGAAGAAGAGGACGATGACGATGAAGATGCCTCAGAGATGAAAAGGGAGAAGAGTGGGCAGCCCCGCAGGGGCAGCAGGGCATCCAAAGCCACCAAACCTGCCATGGCAACCAGGTCCCAGGAGATGGCCAAGGTGGAAGAGGAGGAGGAGGAGGAAGAAGAAGGCCAGAGGGGAAGGAAGAGAAAGAAGGAACAAGATGGCTTGGGCCAGAAGGTGAAGCTGGAGGAGAAGCAGCATTACCCATGCAAGAAATGTCCCCGGATCTTCAACAACCGCTGGTACCTGGAGAAACACATGAACGTCACGCACAGCCGGATGCAGATCTGCGACAAGTGTGGGAAACGCTTCCTGCTGGAGAGCGAGCTCCTGCTGCACCACCAGACCGACTGCGAGAAGAACATCCAGGTGAGCATGGATCCATCCAGGGCATGGATCCATCCAGGGTGAGCATCCCACCAAGGGGGAAATACCTCACCCTGGGGTGGAGCATCCCGCTAGAGAGGGATGTCCCACCGA
This sequence comes from Rhabdornis inornatus, assembly GCA_013397075.1. NCBI lineage: Eukaryota > Metazoa > Chordata > Aves > Passeriformes > Rhabdornithidae > Rhabdornis > Rhabdornis inornatus. Next base: position 309,923 of record VWZS01008191.1, on the reverse strand, counting down.
GGGGGGAAATACCCCACCGAAGTGGATGGATGTCCCATCAAGGTGGGGGCATCCCACCAAAGGAGGAGCGTCCCACTGCTGTGGGACATCCCAGTGAGGGAAGGGCATCCCAAACACCTTGGAGGTCATCCCATCCAGCTGCACCACGGGATGGGCTCGTGCTCAGACAATATTGAGGTTGCAGTTGGCACATGGCAGTTGGGAGGGAATCTTCCTTCACCCATGACTTGTATTCAGACTCAGGAGGGTCCCACAGTGTCCTGGAATCAGAGGATTTGTGCCATGGGGGGCTGTGGCTTCCCCTTGACTGGCTGGGTGGAAACATGGAGTTAATTTTTTGAGGAGTAATTTTTCTTTTCAGTTTATTCAGTTAATCTGGATAAAACACTGCAATCCCCTGATGGAGACACACTCCAGCATTCCCACCCAGCCTGAACCCATTTTAGCTTAATTTGAAGATTTGCTGACAGGAGTTAAAATGGTTTTAATCTGCCTTTTGTGCTTTTTTTGTGTGTATTAGCAAATTTCTGAGTGCGTTTGACATCTATGCATGGCTCAGTGTGGCCTCCTCCCATGCTAATGAGATCCTGTGCTGGCAAATTGACTTTGTTAAATCCATGCAGTTTTGGGGGGAATAGGGAAGAACCCAATCAGAGCAGCAAACGTGTGTTCCTGAAGATCCCTCCAAATTCCTGTCTCCTAATTCCTGATGAGCTGTTTTACAGGATGCTGCTGTAAATAATTACAAATATACCAATTTATGGAGAGCTTCTCCCATCACCCTTCCCACCAGCAACCAGATTTTGAATGATCTCACAGCTCTCCTTGATGAAGGTAACATAACCCAAATGCTGCTGGAGCCCTTCAGTGATGGCATCCCAAACAAAATAGGGAATGAGGCAGATCTTGGCAAGCAGGGAACACGGAAGCAGGAATGGTCTTGGCCCATAAGTGAAGCAGTCACTGACCCTTTGGTACATCTTCTTGACAAATTCACAGCACTGAAGCTGCTTTTTTTGGATGCTCTTTCCCAGAATGGATGAGTGTAGCTCCAATACCTGTGTGGTGGTGGCTATTTCAGAGCCTAACATAAAACCTGGGCAGTTAAAAAGGAGTTTTACCAGAATGTTGATTCAGCTTTATCTGCTTTCCAGATGGATAACATGGGGCTGTCCCCTCATTGCTTGTTTTTTGTTTTGCCCCCTCCTTTTTATCCCTTTTCCAGATAATTTTGGAATAGGATGAACCACAACTGCCTGTGTAGTGACCTCCTTCTGCAGAAAAAGGGATGATTGTCTCCAACTTAATTGAGCATTTTTAATTTTACAAATAGCCAAATCCACTCCATTTGCTCTGATAATATTTAATAGCTTTATCAGCATCCCCTGGAATTATGTCTGGATGGAAAAAGAATTTTTTTTGGCACTCTGTCTGTAATAATTTTTATTTCTTGTGTTTTAATCAGATCTGGAGAAACTATCCGTCTTTTCCCAGTTTGGTCTGCTGCTTTCTTTCCCTGTTTTGTCCCCAAATTTCATCCAAAAAGCTTTAAGATTTAAGCACCATCCTGCTCCCTGTGTTTATTCCCCATCTCCATAATGTGCATCCTACCTCTACCACCTGAAATGTGATACATCCTTTGCTTTATTGAATTGTCCCTCAAACTCTTTTTTTTGGCCAGCTTCAGTATGGTTTTCCTTTTAACCTGCAAGAATTTATATCCTCATTTGGACATTACTTCCATATTTTTGAGTGATGATTTTCAGCAGTGAGCACACAGAGCTCAGCCCTCCAGTGCGTTTGGTCCCAGCCCTGGGGCTTTTTCTACCTCTGCTGTTTTCCCTCTACCTTTCATTTTGAAATTCCCCTGCCTCTTTCATTTTAAGTGGAGAAAATGGATATTGATGTGTCTTTGATATCAGGCTCTAGTCCTGAATTTGCCTTGAAATATCCCTTAAAACAGAGATAAAGCTGTTCTGATCTATGGAAATACATACTTGGGAACAGTAGGACTCGAAGGACTACTCATGTTGACATTTGAGTGTGGCAAGATGAAGACGATGAGGCTTGAGAATGGCTCTGTGACCCTAATTTTTCCTTTGGGGCACCTAAATATTAATATATATGGAAAAATACAATGACTTCACAGCATAATGGTGTGTTTTCCACAGTATCACAAATTGGTAAAATTTGTGCTGAAGCCCATCAAGGATCATCTGTTCCTCTGGGAAGGAGAAGAAGTGGAGGAATGATTCCCTCCCCAGGTTCACCAGTACAATTCAGCCAATTTGTTGCAAGATGTCAAGGCATGAATTATTTTCTCAACAAATCTGCAAGGAGAGAAGGGGTGGTTTTATCCCTGTTTATCTGAAGAGGAATGTGAGCCATGGAAAGGTAAAGGGGAAGGAGCTGACCCTTGGCTCCTGGCATGGTTTCCTTTGTGGACGTCTCTCTCCTGTGTTTCTCTGAGCACTGGACTGGTCTCACATGCCTCCAAGAGGTCTCACACAGAAGCTGGAGCTTTTCTTGGGAACTTCCAGAACATTGAGCTTGTTGGAGCTGAAGTGATTTTCTACCTTAACTTTTTGGGGAAGACTTTGCATGTCACATTGTTGTCCTTGTGCTGATGGACTGGTGGTTTGGGGCCACTGTGGTCCTTTTGGATATCATGGAATCATAGATCTGTTTGGAAAACCAATTTAATGGTGAAATATCCATAATACCTGCTGAAGACTGAAGTTGTACTGCCCTGGCTTGGGATTCTCCTTGTTTTTACATTTTTTGCAAATTTCCAATGCACAGAGGCTTGGGATTATTTTATGTAACATCTTCATTTAGGAATAAAAGTCCCAGTTGGGAATAGGACATGAGCTGTTGCTTATCCAAGTCCTGATGCAGCCATTGATGGAGATTCCACATCCTTCCCTGGGAGGTAATTGTCCCTTGCTCATCCCATGGATAGAAATATGAAGTCTGGAGGTTTTGAAGTGACAAGGTCTATATCAGACTTGCTGATTGTTCCAATTTTTGATATCGGTTGTAGCTTCCACAGTGATGTTCCCTTTCCATGGATGAAACTGCTTCCCCTGCTTCCCTGACCATCTCCTGTGTCCTTGCAGTGTGTGACGTGCGGGAAGGGGTTCAAGAAGCTCTGGTCTCTCCACGAGCACAACAAGATTGTCCACGGCTATGCAGAGAAGAAGTTCTCCTGCGAGATCTGCGAGAAGAAGTTCTACACCATGGCCCACGTGCGCAAACACATGGTTGGTGAGTGTGGGAGGCACCTCAGGGAGGTCTTGTTGGGGGTGTTGGTCCATAAATTTGGCAATAAAAGGTGTTTTCTGTTGGGTATTTGGGGCTGGGCTTACTCTTGAGTGAACTTTCTCACATTCCCATCTTGAAATTTGGCCTGGTACTCAACACTGAACAAATGTCTGCTCAGTGCTGGGTTTGGACATGGTGCTGGGGAATCCCATTTGTTTTATTGATCAGAAATGATCAGAGGAAGGTTTGAAATGTAACCAGTTTGGAAGGACCAGACCACACCAGTGCTGGGCTTTGAAAAGCAAATTGCATCTGACAGTGGTGGTTGGGTCCCTGGGCCTTGGAGCCACCAAAGAAATCCAAAAGAATGGGGGTTTGGAAGGGAAATGCTTGAAACCTTGCTGCCATACATCTGCCAGACATGCCTTGGGTGTGCTGGGGTTGGGCACTGGGAGCCAGAGCTGGGGTGTGGGGAGATGGATGGTGGAGGTGTGTGGAGGCTCCTGACCTGCCCCTGTCCCCTCCAGCGCACACCAAGGACATGCCCTTCACCTGCGAGACCTGCGGCAAGTCCTTCAAGCGCAGCATGTCCCTCAAGGTCCACTCGCTCCAGCACTCTGGGGAAAAGCCTTTCAAATGTGAGGTAAGGTCCTGGCTGTCACCCCACACTGATCTGGGGAAAGACCTTCCACTCCTTGGGGCTTCCACTGTGCTTTGTGCCAGTGCAGCTGTAGGGATGATCCCATGCTTTTCCAAACTTTGCATCACCTCCTGGTTTGAGGGTCCCACCAACTTTATGATGAAACTTGTCTAATGCCAGGATCTGTCCCCAAGTGCCTGGACTTTGCACGTACCCCAAGCCCATCCAGCCTGCAAACCTGGCTGGCTATGTCCCAAAAAGCCCATTTTGGGGGGGAAAGGGATTTCTTCACTGCTGGTGATTTGAGGGGAATGTGGGGATATTTTGGGTGCTCATGAGCAACTCCTTGCCCCCACAGAACTGCAACGAGCGCTTCCAGTACAAGTACCAGCTGCGCTCCCACATGAGCATCCACATCGGCCACAAGCAGTTCATGTGCCAGTGGTGTGGCAAGGACTTCAACATGAAGCAGTATTTTGATGAGCACATGAAGACGCACACGGGTGAGCCCCCCCTTGCCTGGCCCCACATCCCTGCAGTCAGGCTCTCCCTGGAAAGAGTGATGGGATGGGGGTAACATCTTTGGCAGGATGGGGTTTGGGGGGGCACTGGTAAGGCCCCAATTAACTAATTCAATGAAGCTTCTGGGAGAGCTTACAATGATTCATGATCTCTGAGCTGGACACACAGGAGAAATACCAACAAGATCTTCTCAAGAGGTCAAAACAACACAAAGGTTGGCTGGAAAACTTGAGAAAAATCAGGGAACTTTGTCAAAAGGTTTAATACAGCATTCAACCAATATAAAATACTTTTCACAGCATTAACTTTCAACTTAACTTTCAACTTTCAACTTAGCAAACTTTAAACACATTCGATGTTAAGGTACTCAAAATATTCCAAGGAGAGGGAATTAGAAGAAGGAGAGAAAGACAGAAAAGATACAGAAAAGCACATATATAGCTACCAACTCCTGTGTTCAGACAGAACTTCCAAGACAAAAGTAGGGCCTAGATGAACATGATGGCCTGATGTTTGGCGTTAAATACCCCTTGGTCCTCAAGGGCCTTTCTCCCATGTCGGACTTCTGGTCATTTGGCCCCTCAGGAGGTGGATTAGGGGAGAGTGGAGCATTGACAGACACTGCCAGGCTGGGACACAGGCTCTGGGGCTGGGATGTGGGGCCGTTCACCGCCTCACAAGGACAAGGCACACACACACACACTCACCCCAAAATGTCTCGAGACACCAAATCTCTGCAGTCCCTGACGCTTGGCCTAACCAGCAGCTTGTCACCCCTTCTCTCCCACCCTCAGGGGAGAAGCCCTACATCTGTGAGATCTGTGGGAAGAGCTTCACCAGCCGGCCCAACATGAAGCGGCACCGCCGGACCCACACCGGGGAGAAGCCGTACCCCTGCGACGTCTGCGGCCAGCGCTTCCGTTTCTCCAACATGCTCAAAGCCCACAAGGAGAAATGTTTCCGCGTCAGCAACCCCTTGGCTTCGGACACGGCCGTCCCCCAACCCGCCACCAGCCCGGCTCCGCTGCCCCCCGGCCCCGGCGTGTCCCCCTTGCCCCTGCCGCTGCTCCATCCTCTGCCACAGACCCTCCCTCCTCCTCCTCACCTACCACCACCCCCTCCCCTGTTTCCTGCAGGGAGGATAAATTCAAACAACAATTAGGTGCCCCCTCCCCACCCTGGCCATGCACGGACTGCTCTGCCCTTCGGGAACGCCTTTCCCCCAGGGAGACAAGGCTTTGCTTGCTCTCTACCCCCCCTTTCCTCCTCATTTTGGGATTGTTTTGGGTTTTTATTCCTTTTTCTCACCCGCCATTTTTCGCACAGAGGGGGAGCAGGAGGAACCCCCTCCATGAAGGAGCGTGGGTGTTGGAGGGGAATCTGCCATCCGTCCATAAGGGTGTAGGTAGAAGGTGTCACTCTCAGTTTCATCTTCCCACATGCCAGCTTCATCTTCCTGCTGGTGTGCTGGTGAGGCTGGGGGGAGCAGGATATCTGGGCTTGAGCTTGCTGGCCGGTGCATCAATATTTCGAAGCCGAATTCTAGTTAGTGGTGCTTGAATCCCTGTACTGTAAAGCTGGTCTTTCAAGTCAGGCTCTTCACCCACGGGGTTGGGAGGTGGGCACCCCACAGGAGCCCGCCACTGCCAGCCCCAGTGGATGTCCCCATTGGAAAGCCATTATCATGCTCTTGTTAGCAGCCCTCGACACGTCTTCCTTCCCTATAACAGGTGTTCCTCCTCCACAGGCAAAAGCACAAACATTCACCTTGCATCTCGGGGCATCTGCAGCTCGCTGTCGGTTCAGTTTCGGGGTGCCCTAAGGGAGCTGGGTTCTGGCGTGCTCTTTCTGCTAATCCCAGCAGGAGCTGGGCTCCTGGGATGCTCTGGAGTCAGGGAGCTGCTCCTGGGAGAGCTCAGTTCCCTTTGGGACCAGCAGGAGGGTAGCCTGGGACAGAGGAGCAGGACGCTTCTGTTTCTTGGCAGAATCGGCCCAGAATAGTGCCTTAACAATCTGAATAACCCCCTGAGGGACGTGTGAGCTCCAGGGCAGTCCCACTGCAAGGTTCAGACCTAAAGCAAGACCCTGTTCAGCCTGGGGGTGATGATGTCCCAATCTCTAGTTTGTTGCCTGCGTTGCTCTCCCAAGCTTCACTTCTCCTTGTGGTGTTGGCACCTGTTGCCCTGTCCTGGTTTGGGGGGGGCCAGAGGGGACCAGTGAGGGCTGTGGATGTTTTGGTGATGCCCTATGGTATTGCTTAGTGCTTGTTGAAGGTGCTAAAGTTGAGCTGGTCTTTGGTTTCACTTACAAATAATATGGCTGGCTTCACGTTGAGGAGGAGGAGAAGAGGAAGGCTTTGCTGTCACCTTTTTGTTGGGCACTGAGGTCCCAGAAGGGTCTCTTACTGTTGTGCTCTGCCCCAGGGTGCCATGCATTGTCCTGACAATGTCTGTGTGGTTCTAGCCTGGGGAAGTGTCCCCTTCAGGGTCAGAGAGCACCTAGCATGGGCAGAGAAGGGCTGGCAAGAGGTGGGGGCTGTTCCAGCTGATCCCATGCTTCTAAAGGCAGTGTTGAGGTCAGCTGTGGGTCATTCATGGAGGAGGTGGTGGAAGCACTCTCGGTAGGTGAGAAGCAAAGAGGACACTGAGTGGGCTGCAGGAGCCTTTTCTCTTATGCAGCTTGTGCTGGGTGACAGCAGAGTTCTGGGGACAGGGAGACACATCTGGCTCTGTGGAAATCTTGGTGATTTGTCTCCTGGACCAAATCAGCAAAGCACTTGGGCAGCATTGAGGCTGTGCCTGCAGAGACAGGAGGATTCAGCCACGTGCTCAGGGGCTTTGCTGACTGGGGACATGCAGGAGCCTGACAGGGACAGGATCAGGGAGCATCTGCTGCTCTCCTGAGTGCGCTTTGATGTGACTGCTGTCACCTTCTGCTGAGTGGTGCCCCACTGGTGCCTGGCACCTTGGGAAAGCTAACTGATGTTAGCATTTTGGAGCCACAAAGTCCTTTTTGTCTTCATGCTGGCGGGGATCATGTGGATCCTGTGGATCCCCAGCACTGCTCTCAGTACCAGTGAGCTCACCTCATCTCCATCTGCTCCAAGCACAAGGAGGTCGCTCTGGCAGAGCTGCCTCACCACATTGACCTTCTCGGGTGGGTTCCAAAGGCTTCTCTGCTGTCCCCTTCCATGACCCTGGGGCTCCTTGGGATGGTGCAAAGCCTTCTCAAACACACCTGTGAGGGATGAGGGCTCCTGGGGCCATTGGCTGTCTGAGGGGACCATGGCCCATACTGGAAGATGTTTGCTTTAGAGAAGCATTCAGTGAAACCCATGGAGGTGTTGGAGTGGTCCATGCTGTCTCCTCCTCTGCTGCCTCCCAGATCCCATCCCCTTGGGCTTCCTTGTGCTTCTTTCTCTTCATGCTCAGCCTTGAGACAGGATGGGAGCGCTGTGCCCCGAGGAGGGCTCACCTTGCTTTTATGGTCTTCTGTGATGGACCCCATCAGCTGATAGACTTCCCCCCATATAAACACCCATGCCAACATTGTGCTCCCTTATTCTACTCACATGGAGGTGGCTGTCCTGTTCCTGTCCCGGTTCATCCTCTCCCAGTGAGGACCTGCCCCCCTTGGACATCTCTGTGAGATGAGAGCACTTCCTTGAGGCTGGAAGCCCAGTGGAAAGCCCAGTGACTGATCCCAGCCGTGTGATCCCCTTTGAGAGCCTGCTCGTGGAGCCACTTGGAGACGTCGAGATGTGACCATGCACACAGCACTTTGGAGAACCAGATCCCTGCTGCTCCCTCCCCTCTCCAAGGCCTGGGTAGCTCCCAGGAGTCCTACAAGGCCTCTGAGCCCTTTTGTCTACACCCTGACTCAGCCCCAGTGTGTCTTCATGTCTGGTTTTCATTGGCATACTAAGAGCTCAGCCGAGTCGCTCCCACAGTGCCTCGTCCATCCCGGATCCATCCCGGCCGGCGCTGTTGCACCCCTTGGGGTTAGGCAGGGCAGGAGGCAGGACAGTTGGGTCCGTTGTTTTCAAGCTTTTTATGTTTTATTTTAATTTTTTAAAATTCTGTTTGTTTTTTTTTTTAACTCTTGCACCTTAATCTCTCACATCCCTTCTTTGACAGGCCGCGAGGGTGGAGAGGGGCTTGATGTCCATTATGCAGTTCCTGAATCCGCTGTAGCGCAACGTTCAGCTGACAGCTCTCCCCACACACCTAAACCCCAGACCTCTCTGGGTTGGGATTTTTTTTTTCCCCCCACTCCACCCTTCATTCGAAACTTGGGGAGGGAGGGAATCCTGTGGGGGAGGGTAATTTTTGGTTTATATATCCCAGGAGCCTGGTAGCACAGACCAGCTCGCCTCACGTATCCATGAGGCACAGCTGGCCCTTCGGACCACAGCCATAACCCTGGCGCGGCGGGAAGGTGACGGATGGATGGAGGGATGGATGGGTGGGAATGGCTGTGACAGTGCAATAGAGATGAGCATCCGCTGCTAGACAACTCCTCTGAGGTGACTCTTGGTTTGCTCGAAGTCAGGAGGGAAGGACAGACGGACAGACGCCCTTTGTTCACACGGACGGCGAGAGCTTCCCCACGCGCAGCCCTGCCTAGAGACACGGAACCACGACTGGAGTTGGGTTGGACTTACAAAGGAAGAAAATAATAATTTTTTTAAAAAAAGGAGAAAAACAAATAGGAATAAGAACAACCTCTGTAGCATGGAACTTGAAGGAAATGATTGAAACCCCAAGCACTTGCCTCAAAACTAGTTTCTCATGCCTGGTGTTTGGCTCTGTATTATTTTATGGCATTCAGTATCAGTTTGCCCAAACATGCCAAGTTAAGAGTGTATTGGTGGCTCTACAAGTGTGAACAAACTAAACGAAGCACTTTATTCTGTATAGATTAAGGGAAGGCGGGGAGGGGAGGGGAAGCTTGGATGCTTTTCAGAAGCGTCTTAAGTAATGTTCTAGGAAATGTATTATTATTATTATTACTTTTTTTTTTTTATGACCATGTGTAATCAATATATGTTTATCTTTAACTCCAAGTACAGCAGTTACTCTCTTTGGGATGATGTGAGGAGGGGGAGGCTGAGATGGTTGGATTAGTCCATCCCCTGGGGCCAGCTGAGGCAAGTCATTGTCTACCGCAGGAACGGGTGAGTCTTGCTTCGTCGATGGTCCCGTTGGCCAGTGTCCAGGAGGTCCCAAGAGGTTCATCCAAGCCACCTCCCAGGGCACAACTCCCAGTCAGACATCCCCATCCCAAGCCATCTTCTGCCTGGGGGTGCCGGGGCTGCTCTCTGTGCTGCCCACGAGCGTGACGAGTCACGGTAGGGAGGCTGGTTTGGGTTTGTCCCTCGAGGCCACGTCCTCGGCCATGCTTTGAAATCTGCTTTTGGCCTCTCACCAAGGCACGTTGGGGCTCGCCGAGCTCTGAAATTGGTGAGACGTCAGAACTGGGCCTTTCCACTGCGTTCTCCCAGTCTGGAAGTGTTATGACTGTTACCAAAGAGGTTGCAAGTGGAAGGACGGAATCAATAAACGATTTGTCTTTTATAAAAGAAAACCAAAAGCTCCACTACTTTCTTTGTTACCTCAATTTGGCTTTATCTTTTTCTTCTCCCTTTTTTTTTTCCTTTTCTTTTAAAAGGTTTTTTTTCAGGCAACTGTGTGAGCAGTCAGAGGTGGGGAGGATGAGATTCCTATGGAATGTTGACTGCCTCACATGTATTGGCTCCATTTTGGGTTTGGTGGGAGGTGTGTGCGTGTGTGTGAGACAACTTGCCTGTTGTGGGGCCAACAAAAAAAAAAGCTTTTCAAGGAAGGGTGATGAGTGGATAGAAGAAGGAATTTGGTGCTTACAGCCTTGGGGTAAGGACTGAGCACCTGGTCCTACTGGCTCCATCAGGTCGGTGTGAACTCTGGGTAGGGGCTCTCTGATCTCCTCTATTGGCAGTGGAGAAACCAAGGAGCACATCCAAAAGCAGCCAGTGCCTTTCTTAATTTAAAATGGAGCAGGGGGAACCTCGCCAACAATATCAGCATGGGTATTGGGAAGATGGTTTTCCCTCAGCCTTTGGATGTAGTCTTTGCCACTGTCATTATCTGTAGGGGGAACTGTGCCACTGAAGCTGTTGCAGCCAAGCCAGGAAAACACCAGAAGCAGGGAGGAGTGACGTCTCTGAGCATTCCTGGTGGCATTTCTTATCTGTGATGGCCTTTAGATTGACACAGCCTCTTGGAGATGTGGAGGAACATCCCCAGGGCACACTTTCACATGGTGATATCCAACTCTGCCTCCTTCCTCGGACCAACATGTGCTGAGATTTGCCTCTTGTTGCTCAACCAATGGGATATTTCAAGTTCTTCTGGGTCTTTTCATAAAACAGCTATTTTTCCTTTTATCGTTTCCTGCCCTGTGCCAGTGGTGGCTTCTCCACAGCTTTATAATGGTGTGAACCACACATAAGCACCAAACTCCGGTTTATTTGAAACAAATTGAGCCTTTACCAGGGACCACATCACAACAACTCATAGAATGTCAGCAACATTCTCCTGCTGGCTTCAAAAAGCCCAGAATTCCTCCAGAAGAGCCAAGAAATGTGTCAGGAGGTGGGTGGGGATTAAACCAATATTAGGATCATCAACAACCTTCCAGCCTGCATTCAGCAAGAGGAGCTGAAGCAAAGGTCATGGAATCACAGAATCATTAGGGCTGGAAAATACCTTCAAGATCATTGAGATAACCTTTGACCAATCACCACCTTGTCAACCAGACCAGAGCACTGAGTACAGCTTCCACTCATTCCTTGAACACTTCCAGGGATGGTGCTGCTAGAGCCAGGAGGTGGTATCCTGGCACTGCAATAAATGACTTTTAAAAATGGTTATTCTATACAGAGATTTTTTTTTTTTTAATCTTTTCCTATTTTTTTTTTTTCTTTTCTGCCAGCAGCTATTTGGAAGAGTCACCTTTAATTAGCTTGGGAATCGTCTACATGAATTTCTGCAGAACTAGGCAGAAGGTGTTTATTCCTTTTCCATGCATTTTTCACACATTTGATTGTTTCAAAGATTTTTATTCCTTTTTTTTTTATTTTAAGCTACTTTGTGAAAGCCAGTCACCTTGGATTTGTTTCTCTTCTGAAATATTTCATTACTGTTCTGATGTCGTTGTCTTCTAAGGAGCTTATCCTGTAGCTTCCTAAATCCTTCAAATGAAACCAGGGCAAGACTCTAGTTCCTTTACTTCCCTTAATTTTTTTTTTCCTTCCAAATATATTTTAGTTTCTCCACAACTGCATTTTGGTCTAGATGAATCAGCCAGGTATGATTTGTGAATCCAGAATTTTCATACCACTTCGAGGCAACTATTTTGCAAGGTTTGTATTTGTTCTTCTTAATGGTACTATGACATCACAGAATCATAGAATTGTTAAGGTTGGAAAAAACCTTTAGTCTCATTAAATCCAGCCACAAACCCAGCACCACCACCATGTTCACCACTAAACCATGTCCCCAAGTCCCACATCCATGTGTTTTTTGAACACTTCCAGGGATGGTGACTCCTTCACTGGAACTCCACTGCCTCTTCCAGTGCTTTACAATCCTTTCTGTAAAAAAACCTCTTCCTAATATCCAATCTAAACCTCCCCTGGCACAACTTGAGGCTGTTTCCTCTCACCCTGTCAGTGTAGGCATCCAGCTTCCTTCTAGACCTGGGTAAAGTCCTAGCTGTGGTATCCATGGGGAAGAGCTGTAAGGATACAGATCCTAAAATTTCAGCTCTCAAATGGGGGAAAATAACAAGAAAACATGGGGCTCTCCATGGGGCTGTTTTGCTGCATGTGTCCATCACAATTTGTGCTCAGTCCTTGTCCTTGGTTGCTGTGAAGGATCAGTTTCAGCTCTATCAATGTGCAAACACTGGGGGTTTCCTTTGGAATTGTCACATTTATTTATAAATAAACCAATGGTCATATGGTGTGGGCATTAGGAGATTTTTGCTCTAACAGATCTTTTTTTCCTGCTGCCAGTACAGTTGTGTCTCTATCAAAACTTCATTATTAACAACTTCAAAATAAATACACATTTTTCCTCAGTCAGAAGCTCTATTTGAGCCAAACACATCTGAGATCTCCTTAGCAAAGTAAAATAATCTTTAAAAAAAGTCTGAACATTAAAAATAAGAGAAACAGCAAAAATATAAAACCTTTCCCTAAAAAACAGCATTTGTGAGGACATTGTGATCTGTGATTGAGGATGAGGAGCCCTAAAGGCTGGAGATGACCAGACGTGACATCCCCTGTCCATCTCTCCCCCTTTCCCACCCCACAACTTCCATAACTCCTCCCTTCCTGAGACTCAGCTCCTGTCTTCTCATCGCTCTAAAGTCGGGGTGGAGGCAAAGAACTAAGATTATTTGCTTTTCATTACAACTTCCAAAGTGCTTCTGCTGCTCACATCATCTTTTCTTTTAGCTGTCTCATCCCGACAACCCTTTTCACTCAGGAACTCATCAAACTCTATCAGGTCTCTCTGTACCACTTGACTTTAACCCTTCCTTCTCCTCTCCGAGGAACACTGTGCTCACAGACTCCTTAGGTTGGGAAACACTTTGTAGATGCCTTTCCCTGGGGAATGTCATCTTAGTCCCCACTTTCCGCACCCGCCATTTGTTGGAGAGGTCCAACAGCAGTTGAAAAGATAGGGAAAAAAATTGAGAAAGAAGTTTAAAAATGTATGATCTATTTGTCCTGTCTCCTGAGACTGGAATAGCTAATTTTTCTGTGCTTCTCAGTCTTCCCCAGCTCCTTGCAGGCTCCAGACCTCCTCTCTAATTACTTTGTGAGCACCTTCAAGTTCCCTGAGGTTTTCCAGATACTCTCCCCTCTTTCCCACTTATCCAAAAAAGTACCAATCACAGATGCAATGTCCTGGGCAGTGTCCAGATGCCACATCTCTGATAAGCATCTCCCCATCCCTCCTTGCCCCAGCAGCCCGTGGAAAGAAGCCCAATCTCTCCTGGCTACATCTTCGTCAGGCGCAGAACGTTGAGGCGCACGGGGAGGAACGTGGCACCGGAGGCGTACTGGATCTCCCGCAGGACCCCTTCCCACTTCTTCTGCTCCTCATCATACCTGGGGAGAGGCAGACAAGCACTTAGTGGTGAGGAAAGGTCTCCTCTCCCTCCCTCCAGCTGCTCTCCATAACGGTGGGAGCCCTGGTGTGTGGTGTGACATCCCACAGGAGTTATTTGGCCACAAGAATCCCCATGGGGACTTTCAGCCCTAGCATGCTCTGGTTTGGGGGATGTGGATATCAGCATGTGGTGTGAGGGGAGCGGATGTTTTTCTTCAGGGAATTGGGCTGATGGCACCAAGGTGGAACATCCCTGGTGAAGGACAGCAGGATCCTGCTGAGGGTGCCAGAGCACCGACGTGAGGGACAACAGCAGCCAACACTGCATTACCAGCTGTCACTAAATGCTTTCTGCCCACTCCTCTTGCATGTTAGACTATCTGCTTCTCAGCCCAGCCTCTCTGCTTCCCAATCCAGACTCTGCTTCTCAGCCCAGCCCCTCTACTTCCCAGCCCAGACTTTCTTCTTCCCAGCCCAGACTCTCTGCTTCCAAGCCCAGACTTTCTTCTTCCCAGCCCAGACTTTCTGTTTCCCAGCCCAGACCTTCTGCTTCCCAGCCCAGACTTTCTTCTTCCCAGCCCAGACTTTCTGTTTCCTAGCCCAAGCACTGGCTGTTTCCAGGGAGAGGAAGCATTGCACAGATGCTTCTCCACACCAAAGGGGAGGCTGGTACCAACTCCAGGCAAAACGTCAATGTACAACACAGCCAAAGGAGCAAGTTTTCCCTGGTCTGCTGCTGTGTGAGGCTGGGAGAGATCACTGAAGCACCAATGTGCCCTCTAGCACAGCACAGGGCAAACTTCCCAGACACCTGTGTTGAGCCTGCAACCCCCCTGTGCTGGAGTGACAACCTCCATCTCACACTGACAGCATTAAAAAAGACAGAAGTGATCCATTTCATTACTAACATCCCTCCCATGTCCCCTGGACAGCCCTGGGGAAGGTTGTCACCTCCAAACATCGTTCAGCTCTGTTGGCACCAGCTCTCCTGACTCTGTCTCCACGGTGGCAAACCCCCCGAGCAGGTAGAGCACCCCAGACAGGCTGACCAGGCTGACAGAGCTGCGCTCCTGAGGGAACTCAGTGAAGGTGTCCCACCTGCCACATCGAGAGAGGGAACAGGTTAGAGCATCCTGGCCACCCCCACACACACTGAGGATGGCCTCACATCAGGATTCAACAGCTGAGCTCACTAGGGACAGATCCAGTTGTGCAGGTCTAGGTGGGATGGGACCATACCCCGGCTGTTTTTAGGGAAACTATTCCCATCATCATTGTTCAACTTTGTTTTGCTTTGAGTACAGGGACCAGTATGTCCCCGTGGTGGGACTGCAGCTGCAAGAGCAGCAAAAACTCAGTGGGTGTATTGTGATGAGTGAAACTGCCAGGGAACCCAAGGACAGCACAGTGGGTGAAAACACTTTGAGGATGAGCCTGAGATGATCCACAGCCCAACCACACTGACTTTGGTGATGCCCAGCTCTCTGAGGAGCCATAAAACACTAGAATGGCTTGGGTTGGAAGGGATCTTAAAGATTATCCATTTCCAACTCCCCTGCCACGGACATATAAACTGGAGGAACTGACATCAGGAGTCACAAACAAACTCCAGAATGGTTGGAAGTTGCTGAACGTACACCTGCACCTGTTCCTTGTGTATTCACAGAATCACAGAATCACCAGGTTGGAAGAGACCTTCAAGATCATCAAGTCCAACCCAGCCCTAACACCTCAACTAAACCATGGCACCCAGTGCCACATCCAGGCTTTTATTAAACACATCCAGGGATGGTGACTCCACCACCTCCCCAGGCAGGCCATTCCACTATTTTATCACTCTTTCTGTGAAAACTTTTTTCCTAATATCCAACCTAATTTTCCCTTAACTACGGCTCAGGACATACTTGTTGGTGGCAATGTCATAGACCTCCACCGAGTTGGTCAGACCAGAGTCAGTCACACCAGCTGCCACGTAGATTTTGTCCTTGTGCACGGTGGCTCCGAACAAGGAGCGGGCAGTTTTCATGGGAGCCATGTCCTTCCACTCAAACTTGGCTGGGTTGTAGACACACATCTTCTTCAGGCACTTCCTGGAGAAAAATGAGAAGGAAAAGGAGCCTCAATTTCCTGCCCGGTGGGGTTTTGCACTGCAGGGGTTTGGGGGTGTCTGCTGGGAAGAAGGTGAGGTGCCTAGGGAGGATTTTGAGTGGAGGGACACAGCTCTTGGTTGGGTGTGCACCCAAGGGTGTCCATGCCTGGAGTCACCATTTATATGTTTAACACATCCCCTCCTGCTGTGCCCATTTTGGATAGGAGTCCTGAGAGCTCAGTTGGGTGCTCACACACCTGGATACAGGTCCAGGCAGCCAACAGCCTCTTAGGACCTCTTACAGCCATAAAGGCATTGTTTTAGTGCTCCTGATCCACCGTGATGCTCCAAAATACCCTGTGATGTTCCTGTCGCCAGGTAGGCAGTGTGAGGTGTGAATGTGTGCACGGTTACACCTTTCAGACCAAAAGCCTTCCCGAGCAGGACCAATCCTTCCTGGATTGTGGAATGTTTGCTCTGCAAACACTCCCATTTGTGCCCTGCAAGGCAGCCTCTGTGATGCTCCTGAGAGAGGCTTTTCCTGCTGAGCCCATGTCCTACAAGAGGGCAGGATGATGAGGTTTCTCCTTCCTGTTGCAAATACACATCTGGACTTGGCTATGGTGACCACTCTGCTCCACAAGTTCAAGACAGGAGACCCTGAAAGCGAAGGGGCTTCTTGCTCTTCAATGCCTCTCCCAATCTGTGTGACATTTTTTTTTTTTGTGACCAAAGGGCATCACAGAATGGTTTGATTTGGAAGGATCATTAAACATCATCTCATTCCAACCCCCACAGGCAGGGCCACCTTTCACTAGACCAGTTTCCCCTAAAGCCCTCTCCAGCCTGCCTCCAGGGATGGGGCAATTATCTATCTTTGCTGTAAGGACATTGCCACCTTCCTGATGTCCCTGTTGGCCTCCTGAGGTTTTGGAAAGGGCTGCAGGCACAAAGGTGAGTGGAGAGGGAAGGATCCACATCTCCCATCCTATCCAGCCCTCCTTAAACCAGGCTGAGGAGGTACCAGCTCTGCACTCCCACTGGTTTGGGGGATTGCCTCCTTGTTTTTCTCTTGCTTTTTGACTTACTTGTCACCTCCTTTGCCCCCGATGACGTAGACAAGGTCCTTGTGGGACACCACTGCATGGCCATAGACTGCATAGGGAAGGGGATCAGCCTCACCCCACTTGAAGGACCTGGGTCAGAAAAAACAGGAAGCAAAAGGATTTGAAGCTTGCTAGGTGACACCTAGAGGACATGGCATTTCCCAGTCCTACAGGTGAACACGGGGCTGGACTCAATCTCAGAAACACAAGGTCTGCAATGAGACAGGCTCAGACTGTAAATGTTGTGATCCTAAAAGAGGGTGACAGTAAAATAAGCAGAATATTTATCCTAATATCCATTATTTTCTTTAGGTCCTCAGGTAGGTATGGGGAGCAATAATTACCCCTTGAACCTCCTTTTCTCCAAGGTGAGCCCCCCCCCAGTTCTTTCAGCTGCTCCTGGTGCTCCAGATCCTTCCCCAGCTCTGTTGCCTTCTTAGGGCTCACTCCAGCCCCTCAATGTCCTTCTTGTCACGAGGGGCCCAAAACTGGACACAGGATTTGAGGCGCAGCCTCACAGTGCCCAGCACAAAGGAGGAAACATTTCCCTGGTCCTGCTGATGCTGATCCAGGATGCCACTGGCCTTCTTGGGCACCTGGGCACATAGCTGGCTCATGTTCAGCCACTGTCAATCAGAATAACATCAACCAAATCAAACCAGAGATAAAGTGGTGCTAGTCACATCTCTACCAGCTTCAAACTGATACTCAAACCACCCCCTGAGCTCTTAGAAGGGACAGACAAATTCTTTCCCCGAGTCTGCAGGGGCAGATAAATGCCCTGCTCTGTGGGAATGGAACTGGTTTCAAATCTCTGCCTATAAAACAGACTTGGAAGCACACACATCTAAATATAGACCAAGCAAAGGCTTGTTGATGCCTGCTGCTCTGTCTCTTCGGGGCAGAGAGCAGCAAGCTTTGGAAGTTTCTGTCTCCTGAGAGAAGAAGAGGATGATGTCTTTTAATAAAGCTCATGAGCTAGCATGGGTCAGAGCCCATTGTCCAAAAATAATCAGATATTAAGCCTGATATCAATCAGCATGAGCCATTCTGTGACACATCTGAAAACTTTAAAAACAAGCTTTTCTGTTCAAACGTCTTTTGGTGAGACCACAGTAAATGTCACTGAACCTTTAATCAATGAGCAAGAGCAGAAGGTTTAACAGAAGAAAAAACTCCTCTGTACATGTCTCACATCTACTAATATCAGTCCCAGATAACAAAATATCCCCATAAAGGCTTCCCTCTCCAGGAGGCTCAATAAAGGGAGCAGCTGGAGTGAGACAGCTCACAGCCTCAGGGCACAGCTCAGACAGTCCCAGCATCCACAGACAGAGTTCAAGCCCTTCTCCCAAAGCTTTTGACCCCTGGAGAGCTGGAGTCACTGCACGGCAGCTGCTCTGCCTTCTCCTCTGAGCCCCCTCCCACCCCACTGAGCACTCACAGCCGATCGTAGCACAGCACTGAATCCAAGGTCTTCTCTCCCTCCTTCAGTTCCTTCCCTCCAACCACAAAAATTGAGTTTTCTGCCTCCCCCAGGCCAAAGAGGCAGCGAGGGGAGGGCAGGGGGGGCATCCCCAGCCAGTCTGCATCCAGATGGTCGTACTGGAAGGGAACATATGGTCGTTAGTGTGGGCCCATTTGTTTAGTCAGGGTCCAGAGGTGGAGGACAAAGTCTGTTCCCATGTGCAGCTTGGTCACCCCAGCAGCATTCTCTGCAATGTCCCTGTGGCTGTGCCTCTGTCACCTGAGAGATCTGAGAGCAAACCCAAGCCACAAACTGTATGATAAACCTTTTGTGACAAGGCATAAGAGCAGAGATGGGCCTGCAGCAACACATTCTGTTCATCAAAGCCTGGACTTCACAGAATCACATCCAAGTTGGAAAATACCTCTGAGATCATTGGGTCCAACCAGTCACCTCCTTGTCAATTCCATGGCACTTAGTGCCACATCATTTCTTGAACACCTCCAGGGATGGTGACTCCATCACTTCCCTGGGCAGCCCATCTCAATGTCTGACCACCTTTGCAGTAAAAATATTCTCCACTATGTCCAACCTGAACCTCCCTTGTCCCCTCATCCTGGTTGCCTGGGAGAAGAGGCCAACCCCCACCTGGCTACATCCTCCTTTCAGGGAGTTGTAGAGTGATAAACTCTCTCCTGAGTCTCCTCTTCCAACCTGGAACAAGCTTGGTCATCTTCAGGGGAAAGATTCCCTTGCTGGACTTGGAATGGAAGCATTTCAATCCTATAAATTTTCCTGAATCTTTTCATGCATAGAACACCTCACAGTATTTCATCCTAGTATTTTCCATCACTGCCAGGTAACACAGGGTGCTGCCAGCAATGTTACACAGATAAATAATAGTTTACACAGAGAAGGGGTGCCAGACCCATCTGACAGATGAGCAAGCCACTGCATCAGATCACCAAATCCTTGGACATCTGTAGATCAAGGCACTGCCTCATCTCCCACCAGGAAAAAAAAAAAATAATCTTAGATTGGAGACTCTGAGCACTGGGAACTGGGGAAAAAATTTAATGTAGGTTGACAGAGGAGGGAGGGGTGTCTTGCAGCCAATTTTGTGGGACTGCAGGATGAAGCTGTGACGCAGCACTGCCTGGAGCATTGTTTGCCATGGGCTCAGGCCAAGGAGCTTCAGCCTGACGGGCTGGCTCCAAAGACAGCCTCAGCTGGGTGCCTGTGGTTTTGGTCTCTTTGTAAGCTGTGGTCCACACATGTGTTATTTATAGTGCAACCCTGAGCAGTTCAGTCATCAGGATAGTTCCTGCTTCTTGATGGATTCAGCATTGTTTTTGAGTCATAAATCTTGCAAGTGACAAAGAAAGGATACCCTTTTCCACACGAAATGTCAATGGAACCATTTTGCTCCTGCCAAAACCTGCAAGGCCCCTGGGATTTATCAGCATTTTTTATATTTTGGTGCCTGTCCTTCAATCTAAATTATCCCTGACCTAATGCCCCCGGCTTCAGCAGGGGGAATGTGAAATTTGGGAGGATATAAAGAGTCAGAAGGTGTAGGGAGCTGTGGCACAGCAGCTTATCATAGAGCTGCATATCTAAATATATTGTTTGAGCTGAAAAAAAGGGCTCCAAATCTCTCTTGCTCATACAGCAACTGTGTGCTAAATAACGACACTGATGTAATAAATTAAACACTTGCAAACTGATGGCATTCTCCAATCCCAGGATTTGTCTGATTGTCCCAAGCACAAGTGACATGGTGGTATGTGAAGAGACCCTTCTTGTGGGGAAGAGCTAACACTGGCCCCATGAGTGGCAAACTGGGAGCTGAATAGAGAAATCTTGCTGTTTGCAGCTGAGAACCACAGAGTACTTTGGGGGGAAGGACCACCAAAGGTTTTTCATCCAACCCACATGTTCGAAGGGGCACAGATTAGGGGTTAGAGCAATTTCCCAAGGCTTTGTGCCGTCAAATATTAAATGTTTCCAAGGATGTTTCCCCGTCTTGGAAGTGTTCAAGGCCAAGTTGGATGGAGCTCTGAGCAACCTGGTCTAAGAGAAGGGGGAGGGGTTTGGAACTAGGTGATCTTCAAGGTCCCTCTCAACCCAGGCCATTTTATGATTCTGTGAAGGTTCTGTGACCTCTCTGGGCGCTGCTCCACCTCTGCTAGGAAGATTGATCTTCAGGCACAGGTTTGGGCTGAATGCATCATCCTTCTCCTCACAGGTAACTGATGGGGCTGGCCACACCTCTGTCATCATGGATTGTCCAGTGTGAAAGGCTGTATCCCAAACAGGACACCCCCAGCACTTCCTCAGCTTTCCCACTCTCTCCTGCTTTATAGGGCTGGGGTTTCTTCCTCCTGACTTCTCATTCCCTGGACTTCACCTGGCCTGCACAACCCCCTGCCCCTTTCCAGGTGAGGAAAAGCATGATCCCTGCATGATGTGCAGCCCTACTGATGAGGGCAATGAGTCAAGGGGGGGGATCAGGGCTCTATGTCTCAGCTTGGCAGCCACCCTCATTTTATCCTTTCTGCCTGGAGATGTTATTGTTTTCCCCAGAAGATGTGAGCCTGGGACACGTTATTGTTTCTTCCCAGAAGATTTGAGCCATGCAGAGGAACAAAAAAAGGATTTCTGGGTATGGGAGGAAGAACAGAGGATTTACTGGATTCCTCGGGGTCAGCAGGAAGGGTAGGCGCCTTGTGTTAGCTGTCTGCAGAGAAAGAAATCTGGGCTGCAGCCCAGGCTGAGGCTCAGATTGCCTGCACAGCTCAATCCAGCCACAGTCTGGGCACTGCTGGCTTACAACAGCCACTTTCCCTGAGGAGTATCCCCAAAGACACCTCATGGTGGTTTCCCCCTCAAAGGCTGAGACAGAGGCTCTGACCTGGACCAAACCCATCTCTAGCACCAGGAATGGGGCACGTGCTGGGAGCAGGGACATGTCCTGTGTCCTTGGGGTGTTTGCTCTGTGGCTGCAGCTGCTGCTGCTCCTTTTTCACCACCTGGCAGTGTCACCCTTGGGTTTTCCTGTGGTTCATAACCAGGAGAAGCAAAGCAGAACCCGGGTCTGATGCCACGAACCTCTCATGCCCATGGCAGCCAGGGCTGGGCCAAGTTCACTGTTCTAAACAATCCTCTCCTCGGGATTTGGATTGGGAAAGCTCATTCCTATTTCCTACTCCTTCAAACCTTCTTCCTCAACTACCACAACCACCCTTCAGTGGCATCTGCCTTAAAAATAAAGGGAGAAGAATCTCCAGTAAAGCAACCCAAATCATTCTCCTTCCTTTATATCTTTCACTTTAACATCACATGACAACAAATATTGTGGGCTTTGCCTGGAAGCTAAAGCTTGGTGATGCTCCCAAGTGGTCAAACAAACAAAAGAAAGATAGAGGTAGTACCTGTAGGAAGTAGGAGCTCATGGGATCCTCTTTGCTGTCCTCATTGTAGTACAGTCCTCCAACAATGAAGATCTGATTCTCTTTGGTCACCAGACTGACATGGTTCTTTGGGATTTGAGTAGACAGGGAGGCAAAATAGCACTCGTTGGCATTGGGGTCATAGGCCACCGCTCCACTGTCGCTCACCATGAAAATAAGGTCCTGGAGGAACATCCCAAAGCGCATCGTGTCGTTCAAGATCCCAGGGAGAGCATCCTCCTCTGCGTCTTCCCCTTCATCTACTGCTCCATTGACAACATTCTCCTTTTCTTGATTCTCACTGTTCTTCTTCACTTTCTTCTTCTTCACCACAGTGAATTTGCCTTTCTGGGCATCCTTCACCATCTGCAGCTTCTTGAGCAGCTCCGGGCTGGACTTGACCATGGCGTGCTTCTCCACGTGGTCCTTGATGTAGTCGTTGGGCATGAGGCGGAAGCGGATGCTCTCGAAGATGACAGGCAAGGCCTTTTGCCGGCTCTCACGGTCCTTGGTGCCCACCCACTTCATCACCACCTCAAAGACGCTCTCCTCCTTCTCCACGTTGAGGGAGTCGCTGGAGATGATGGCAATCAGCTCGTCGGGGGAGAGCTGGTAGAACTCCTCGTCCCGGGACACCAGGGAGAAGCGGTCGCAGATGAAATCCCGGGCAGCCACGGCCAGCCGGGCGCAATCCAGCATCAATCCCAGGCGGAAGATGGCCAGGCAGTTGCTGAGGCAGAGCCGCTTCTGCAGGAAGGACACGCACACGGTGAAGATGGAGGGGATCTGGAACATGTTGGCCACCGAGAAGATGTCCTGCACGTTCTGCTCGGTGATCTCCAGCTCGGAGGTGTAGATGTAGTGGAGGATCTTGCCCATGACATCTGGATCGACGTCTTCCAAGCTGACCTCCCTCTTCTTGCTCTCCTCCATGTCTGAGAGGAACATGGCCCGGAAATAGGGGCTGCAGGCTGCCAGCACCAGCCGATGGCAGGGAAACTCCTTCCCCTTCACTTTTAAAACACAGTCCAGAAACTTATTGTGGTCCAACATGTCTTTGAGTCCGTCCTGGAGAAGAGTTTGCTGGTAGAGACGCAATTCTTCCACTTGATCAAGAGGCAAACCCATGGCTCGTTCTTTGCCCCAATCCTTCTCTTATGGATAAATATTGGTGTCTGTACCTATACCTGAATAAAGAAACTTGCTCAAAGCAGAGCTCACAGGCTTCCAGACCTCCGGCACAGCGGGAATGTGAAATGCTCCCAGCTGTCTGTGCACTTCAGCTTCCAGCTCAGGGCTTTATATATAGACACAGCACTGCAGAGCTTAAGGAATCCATAGTGCAGCATGTGTAAGCCGATCACCCTTTAATATGACACATTGGACAAGGAGGAAGGGAGGGGGCCGGGGGAACAGCTGTAATTCCAGCCTCAGTAATTCAGGAAGGGTCTGTCAGCTCATGAGTCACCGCAGCGGGAGCAGGAGGTTTCGCTGCTGTGACACCACAGGGGACACATGCCACCCATGGGCTTGGGTGAATCTAACAGCCCAATCTGCCTCTTGGGTCATGGGTGGCAAGGCTGGGGTTTCCTCCTGATGATGCTAAATGGGCTGCTCTGAAAGTGCTGGACCTTTAGCTGTGTTAAAAATAGATCATGAAGTCAAAGCTGGAAAGATGCACTAAGGGAGGGTCTTGTGTGGGTTTTGTGGCATCCCCAGCTCCAGCCAGCTCCCTTTGCTGCACAGGTTTGCCCTCTATTCTCCTCTAGAGTCACTTTTCAGGGGTCTGGAAGTGGGTGGGAAATGGAGATAGAGCTGTTTATTTACCCTGTATCCCTGTAGCACTGTATGGGATACGAGATCTGTGCTGGAAGTTCCTTTAAAATTCTCACTAAAGCAGGAGATTTGAGGACTGTGGGAGAGGGATGGCTCTTTTTCCCTGCAGTAGGTGGTGGAGTCACCACCCCTGGAGGTGTTAAGGAAAGACCGGACATGGCACTCAGGGCCATGGTCTGGTTCAGTCATAGGTTGGATCAATCCCAGAGCTGTTTTCCAGCCTCTCTGATGCTGTGACTCTGCCATACATGCAAACGGGCCCCAGTGGCACAATCTCTGGGCACCTTGGCACCAATAAATCCATCCTTTCCTGTTCCTAGTGACAGAAAGAGCGGCTGAGGCAAAATAGAAGTAAATGAAATGCAATGGTGGGCTTCAACTCACAGATTAAGACATCTAAACACAAATACCTTCTAGTAAATTGAGGGTCTCCTTCTCAGTCCTTCTGGTTCACCACCCCCATGGCAAAGCCTAGAGCCACAGCAGGACAACCTGCCTGGCCTGGAGCTGATGCTCCAGAGTGGCTGAGCTCTCCAGCAGGTCTTGTGTCCTGCTTGCCTGCCCATGGATGATTAGGAAGGCCCCTGGGCCCTCAAATGGCCAGTCCAGGTCCAGCTATTCCCACAGAGCTCACAAAGAAGCAAATTAGTTTTGACAGACACGGGCGAGCAGAGTAACTATAATTATTTATACCCATAGTAAAACTTGTGCATGAATCTGTTTTATCTCTTACTGTGGACCCTCTGGGCTGTCTGACACTCAGCGATGGCAGAGATTTAATTAACGATTTAATTAAGTCTATGAAAAAATATTAGCCATTATTCTTGGTGTATTTAAAGCCACATAACCCCTTACCCTGGCAGGGATGTATTTATAAAAATTGCCATTATGGTTGCCTCTAGAAGTGGGAAGAGGGAGGGAGCTATACCAGTATGAAGCCCTTCTGTACTGGTGTGGTTCCAGCAGCATCTGGGAAGTACCAATATAGCAGGGAAATCATCACAAGCTGTTTTCAGAGCTCACATAAGCTCTTCTGTGCTGCTCATCTGTGATGGGATCAGGCTCTGAGTGCTGATCTTTGAACCGGGTTGAACTTCAGGAATCTTTGCTCCCTGACATCTGGGGCTGGACATCCCCACCCTCCCCCCTCTGCTCCCTCTCCATTAGCTCTGTGCCATACCAAATTTAATCCTGTGTCGTTGTGGTGCCACCAGCTGGGATTTTCCCCCCTCCCTCTGCCTTTAATCTCCCTTGAGCCCTGTGCTGTTTTCCTCTTCGTTGTGCTGCCATCTGAGTTTTGCTTCCTTATCCCCCAGCCCACGAGGTGCCACTGCCAAAATGCAGCTACATCCCATCTCTGGCATCTCCCAGCTTGGTGGCTCACTCAGGGAAGGGGCACTGTGCTGGTCCGAAACCTGCCCTGGGGACTCCATGGGCTTCAGTGGCTTTGCCCAGCAGCTGGAGCAGCTCCAAGGCTTGGGAAAGCAGCCCTGGTTTTCCAAGAGCCTGGGTGCACTGTCCCCTAGATCTGACAGGGCCACAGGCAGGGATTTCCAATGACCAGTGGACTCCCACAGTCATTAGTGTGTCCCCAAGGGGGGAATAGGCCCCC
This sequence comes from Rhabdornis inornatus, assembly GCA_013397075.1. Taxonomy (NCBI): domain Eukaryota; kingdom Metazoa; phylum Chordata; class Aves; order Passeriformes; family Rhabdornithidae; genus Rhabdornis; species Rhabdornis inornatus. The sequence goes on along the minus strand of VWZS01008191.1, from coordinate 284,773 downwards.
AGGACATGGGAGTGGCTGAATGTCCTGGTTTTATCTGGGAGAGTTAATTTTCCTCCTGCAGTGCTGTGGTTCTCCTGATTTAGGAAAATGTTGATAACTCACCAATGTTTTGGCTCTTGCTGAGTCTTTCTTACCTCGAGTCAAGGATTTTCATGTCTCACACTCTGCCAGAGAGGAGCAGCACCAAAAGCTGGGAAGCAGCATGGCCAGGGGAGCTGACCCAGACTGGCCAGAGGGATGTTCCATACCACAGAACATAATTTCCTGGATATAAACTGTGGAAATTACCCAGAAGGGAGCTAATTTGCTGTCTGGGGACAGGCTGGGCATCAACCAGTGGGTGATGAGCAATTGTGTTGTGCATCAGTTGTTTCTCTTGGGTTCTGTTGCTCTTTCTCCTCTCCTTGCCATTATTTTTTTCATCATTATGTTTTGTTTCAAATGTTAAGCTGTTCTTATCTCAACAGTTACCTGTTCACCTTTTCTTTCTGATTCTCCTCCTTTTGGGGTGAGGGGGAGGGAGGGAGTGAGAAAGGGTGTGGGATTAAACCATGACACTGAGGATACACAGGTACATCCTAAAGGCATGCAGTGTTGTAGGGTCACTCCCACCCATACAAAATGTTAGAACAAAAAGGATGGATGAAGGAATTCTAGCCGTGTCAGGCTGAAAAAGAAAGTGTCCAGTGTAGGGCTATTAACTGGGATTTGTAATTACAATAAAAAATTGCTTTTCTTGGCTTCTTGGTAGAGTTTTATGAAGAGGCAGGCAATAACCAGAGCAGATGAGATGCTCCTCTTCAGAAAGATGAGCAATGGATAAGTCTCATCCTACAGAGGCATTCAGTGTCCTGTGCAAGGCTGAGCTGGTTGAGACAGCACCAGGGCGCTCCTGGCCCACCAGGCCTCCTGGGATTGTCAGAGTAGCAAAAGCTGAAGGAATAACTCCTGGAAAAGGAGGGCAAAGCCCAAATTCTCCCATGCACTGTCTCTGACAGATCTCTTGCTGGGTTTGTGTCTAAGATTAGCTCCTTCTGGCAGCTTCAGCAGATGCAGCTGCTGGGTAAATATAAACCCTTAGTGAATGGGCTATTTTCTCTCCTAGAGTATCCAAGTCAGGAGGGCAGTGCAGAGTCACTGGGCTTTGCCATGTGAGTCACCCACTTGGACACTGGGAGGTGACACTGTCCTGCCAGGCAGCCACAGACCTGAGCCCCTGGTGTCAGCACCCCAGGGTGGTGCCACCTGTGAGAGGACAGCCCGGTGGAGGGGAGGAGATGAATTTAACCCTGCAGGAAGCACATGGTGGCAGAGCTGGTTTGATGGAAAAAGTAAATCTGAAATAATGAAGAAGCCAAGAAACACCTATGAAAAGTCCAGCAGTGGCAGATGTGTCAAAAAGGGAGGTGGCGAGATGCCACCAAGGCACAGCACCTGCCCTTACTCCCAGCATTGTTTGTCAGGCTCCCAAAAATAAAACCAACCTGGCTTCTAAGCCAAAACCCACAGGGGTGACAGTTTGATGGCCAAAGGCTCAAGATAGGTACGGAAGCAGAGTCAAAATAAAGGTGAATATGAATCCATCTGCAGCCCAGCCTTCAGTCTGGTGATGACAGCAAAGTGGGCTTCTGCTGAAGTCAAAAATGTCTTGTGTCACTCTTTTGGAAGGCAGGTGAGAACCTGCACACAGATCCTTGTCCTCTCAGCTCCGGAGGCCAGGGGTGTCACCTGCAGCCCAGCAGCACAACAGGGATGAGCAGCAGGTGCCAGAGTTTTCCAACATTTATTGGCTACATAAATAAGTGACATTTACCAGGAACTTCACAAATTACTTTGGCAGAGCTGAAAGCTGGCTAGGAACCCATCCTGCTTCATCCACAGGGATGCACCAAGCATCTCAACCCCTGTTGCAGAGGGGTGTGGATCCTGCCCTCACCAAACAGCGACATGACTCAGACATAAGGCCACTGAGAGTTACTCTAAAGTGCAAGAGAGCCAGAGCTATTTTTCTGTTACAAACCCACCTTTCCCCCAAGGCACTGCGTTTCACACACTCCCAAAGTCTAATTCTCCAAGGAGTCTCCCATGAGCTTTCCCTCCACCACCCAGCCCCAAGTCCCTGCCCTTCATCTGGGGTTTTTCTCCTTTGATCCTATTCACCTGTGTGCTCACGCAGCCCTACAGCTGTGGGCTGTGCACACCAAAGGCAGCTGAGGAAAGGGATGGGTGGCTGGAGATGAGCAAGGGTTGGCTACAGCACGTACTGTCCCACAGCCATGGGCAGGAATGTGAGCTTAGACCTTTGTCCACGGCATATAAAAAAACTGAGGTGGGCTTTGGCTTGAGTCCCAGTGGGGTGGTCGTGGTGGCTACATCAGTCTTGGATCCAGCTGTGCAGGGCCCTAAAACCTCCAGCCATGGGACCTGGAGATTCTTCTCTGGGAGAGAGGGGCTGGGGGGGAGCCCAGTGCTGGTAGACCAAGCACTGTGGGATGCAGGGGGTGAAATCTCTGGGCCTGCACAGCGTCAGAGGGTCAGAAAAAAACATGGGGATGGCTCTGGTGTGAAAGAAATGTCCTGGGAGCTGCCTCAGCATCCTGGGGAGACTGTGAAATGCCCACTGTGCCTGATGGAAAATCCTTCCTGCAGCAAGGGGACGACCTGTGCCTTCCAAGTGACTTCTATGAGGATGAGCTACAGCAGTCCGATTGTCAGGTGGGCTTGGAGAGCCCTGGCCAGTGGCTGGCCTGGCAGCAGTGGCTGGAAGGGAGACAAGGCTTTGGGACAAGCCTGTCCCAAACTCCTCCCCTATTCCACCTTTGCCTTGTCACCCTTCTGCTCCTCCTCGATGGCCAGGATGCGCTCGCGCTCCTTGATCAGCTGCACGCCGCAGTAGGTGATGAACCAGATGGACAAGGTGCTCACAGGGAAACCTAGAGCAGGGAGGGACACAGAGTCATCTAGATGTGGCTGCTTGCCTAACAAGGACAATCTTTCACCAGCACAGCTGCCTCTCAGGTGGGTTTGGGGGGTCCCACAAGCTCATGGTGGCCAATGACATTTTTGTGTTGTAGATCCAGCCCTGCAGCTTCACCGAGAGAAGAGGGAAACCTTCAGATTAGATGAAGCTGTGCCTGAGCCCACCAAGGCACCATGGACTGCAGCTAATGTGGGGACATGCTGGAGGGGCTTTGGGCCCCTCTTACCCCCAAAAATCCTTCTGCTCCCCAAGTTCAGAAATTGTGGTTGACTTTCTGCCCATTGAACAGAAATTTCTGCCCATGTCCATCATTGCTCAACACTGTGACCTTCTGGAACATTTGGGCTCCACTGATGCTGAGGATCAACCCCAGCCTTGTCCTGTTCTTAGTGAGGACACAGTGTCCACCCAGGAAAATACATATTTTTGTCACCTACGTCAGTGACACAGCCTGGAGCTCTCCCTCCTCTTCGGAAGGGTCTGACAGTGTTTGCAATCACAAATCTGGTATCCACAGCAGAGGGGTGGATCCAGGGTTTGTTCCTGCTAAAACAGGAGCTCTGCAATGAATAATGGAACCAGCAAAAGGCAGCGAGCTCAGCGGGCAGGCACTCCTGGCACACCAAGTGTGACATTATCCATCCCCTACGCCAGCCCCATCCCAGAGAGGCTGCAGGATGCCGGCTCCTGATGGCTATTTATACCCTGGGCAGCTCAAGAAGCCTTCAAAACAGTGCCACAATCCACTGATTAGAAATGTACAGACTGCAGGATGGGGATTTGTACCTGTCACCTTTGGGATGATGCAGGAATGTCTGCTGGGGCAGAGGAAATGAGGCAGGATGAACCAACCCCTTTCTCCAGCAAGGGGAGCATTTCACAGGCAGGGGCTCAGCCCTGCTTGGTGAGGTTAATGTGACCCTTGCAGTGCTCCAGGGCAACTAAACCAGTGTCAGGCTAGGCCAGGAGCTGTACTGATGCCTTAAGTTTTAGCTTTCATGTTTTCCAGATTCTGCACTGCATTAGTGCGTAACTCTGCACTTCATATAAAGTGTTAGCAAGTTCTCCTCACAGCTCAGTCACACAAAACAATCCTTTTCCAGCACCAGAACCAAGGACACCGCTGCAGCTTCAGCCCCAAAAAGTGCAAACAGCAGAGAATTGAGGAGAGAATCTGGGAGGATGGGACTGCAGAACCTGGAGCTGCAATTGGACGATGAACCCCAAGATGGGAATGGACCAAAACTTATACAAGTGTGAAAACTCATGACTCAGGGTCCATCTTGGATGGAGCCATGGCTGGGCTCTTGTACTGCCCAAGGTACATCCTGTGAAGGCCTTTTAATAAATCCCTACTTTTTTCTTTAATACTGTCCAGCCTCTCTTCTAGGCAGCCTCTCCAGGCATCAGTACAAGCACACCTGGAAGGCAGCTGGTACCCCAGAGCACTCAGTGAGGAGCTGGCAGGGCTAAGAAACCACTGCCTGCACTTTTTGCACAGGAATTAAGGACGTTTTGAGCAGCCACATCCCAAGCCAGTGGCCAGGGCAGTTTGGATCCAAAAGGATTCAAAATCCCAGTCCTCAGGTCCCATACCAATGTGCCCCCATGAAGACAGGGGTCTCTCAATGGGAAAGGCTGGCAGGCAGCACCTTACCCATCACAAGGAGTCTCTTGGTCACCAGCAGTGCAAACTCCAGGCTGTTGAGGGCCAGGATGTTGTAGAGGACGATGGCCCAGAAGTTCACTGCCCCAAAAGCTGCCCTGATCCGCCGAGACATGGCCCCTGACAGCTTGGCCTGGGAGGAGAGAGGAGCAGAGGGAAAAGGGTTTGTAAGGAAAAGGAGTGACTGGTACAACTCCAGCAAACTCAGCTGGGATCCCAGAGAGGAGGCAAAAATCAGAGCAGCTTTTAGTGCCTCTGGAATGAAGAAATAAAAGGACAAGGTGAAACTGCTCTGCTGCTTTAGGGACTCTGGGTCCTGTGGGTAGGGGAAAGATATTAGACACAGTTTCATGGTAATTGTAGAATCACAGACACATGGAAGGGTTTGGGTTGGAAGGGATCTTAAGGATCATCCATTCCACCCCCTGCCATGGGCAGGGACACCTTCCACTGTCCCAGGCTGCTCCAAGCCCCGTCCAACCTGGCCTTGGACAGTTCCAGGGATCCAGGGGCAGCCACAGCTTCTCTGGGCACCCTGTGCCAGGGCCTCACCACCCTCACAGGCAAGAATTCCTTCCCAGGATCACATCCTAACCCTGCCCTCCATCAGTTTAAATCTATTACTCCTTGTCCTGTCCCTCCACATCCTTGTCACAAGCCCTTCTCCAGCTCCCTCAGAGCCTCTTTAAAATGAAATGGTTGAGTTCTGCTTTCTCCACCTCTTACCTTGGGTAAGCCACTCCCCAAGGCAGAAGAATCTGTTGTATCCCAGGATTATTATTAGCCCTACATGCAAATCACTCCTGGGTTCTGGTAAAAATAGTTTCCCAGGAATTAAAAAAGAAAAACCTGCTCAAAACTAGTGACAGCAGCAGAGTGGAATTGTCACTGGCACATAATCTCCAGGATCAGCTGCTGTGAGAGGAGCAGGGAAGGAGTTTATAGCAGCCTTCAAAGATCATGAAGAATCCCCAGGCCACTTAGTGCTGGGAATTGTGGTGCCTCAGGGAAGGAGATTTCACTGCCTGTGAGAGCCTTAATCTGATTAGGAGCTCAACAAGGAGAGCAGAACAGGAGGATTGCTCTCCATGGTTTTTATTCAAAATAGATCTTTATTTAACTAATTTAGGACCTCCAGACTTTAAATCGGGAAAAAGAAATAAGGAACAAAATTCTTTCCAGCTTAGAAGTTTTAAAGATTTTTTTCTTCCCAGTATGTCCCTGAGACACACCTTGGTCCCAAACAGAGACAGGACACTAAGCTTTGAAGTGTTTTTTAAAAAAATTGTTCTAGCATACAAACACTTGCTTTTAAAAGAAATCAGATCAAAATCACTGAGAATGCCAAGATGCTTTGTGGAACAAGAAGAACAAATTATATATAATACAGGAAATATATAAACATTTCCCCATAGGATCATAGAATCTGGATATTCCCCACAGAATATTCCCAAGGACAGACCTCATGTTTTGTGTCCATCTGTGGTACTTTGATGCCTCATTGGAGATGCATTTCTGCTTCTCTTGGACCTCTGGAAATTCCCACCCCAATCTAAATTTCCTGTGAACCATCACAGGGGCAGGAGTTTGTTTGCTCTGGGTGGGTGACAAAGTTCAGAAAATGAAGGGACACAGAACACCAGGACCTTGCTTCCCTTGTACAGCTCAATAGCTGATCCCAAGGATTGTCCAGGGATGTCACCATCCCTGGAAATGTAGGAAAAAAAAAATGTGGATATGGCACTTAAGGATGTGGTTTAGTGGTGGACATGGTGGTGGTGCTGAGCAGGCAGCTGGACTTATCTTTCCCAGCCTTAATGATTCCATGATTTTAAAAGCCACAGGAAAGAGCTTCAGATCCTCACACAGGAGACCATGGAGCCTCACAGCATCCTCATGGATTCTGCTCTCCAAAAATTTGACTCCTACCAACCAGTGCGAGCTCCCTCCATCCACAGACACCTTCCAGCACCAGAGCTTGTCCCCATCCCCCCTGACCTGTCCCCATCCCCTTTGGTGTTCCTCACCTCCAGTTTGGCAAAGGGCCCCAGCTGGAAGAATTTCTGCACCCAGAGCTCAAAGTTGAGGCCAAAGCAGTTGACAAGGGACCAGATGTAAACGACCTCACAGGGCCCCAGCCACAGCGTGGTGATGGCAAAGGTGGTGATGCTGGCCACCAGCTCCTTCAGGATGTTGTCGTGGCTCTCTCCAAGGTGGTCATACACATACCTAAAAGCCAGGGAAGGTGGTTGGTGCTCCCTGTAGTCCAGGAGACCCCTCTGGAGTTTCTTCTCCTCACAGACAGGTCAGTCCAGAACACCCCAGTACAACAGGAGGGATGTTCTGGCAATAAACTGATTTTTGCTGTGCCCCAACAACTTGTGACTTGTGTTTCTACAAACCTATAAATACTCAAGGACAAAATATCCACCTTTCCCCCTCTGGCAGGTAAAACTTGGGGTCTCTAGAGCTGGAGGCTCTCTCAGGCTTGCTGGTGCTCAGAATTTTATCACAAAGCAGCCACAACCCCTCTCAGTAGAGGTTTGCTGGTGTGAACTCATGGATGAAGGGAGGTGAAGGGCTGAGGAAGATGCAGATGGAGTTACAGTTCCCCTTTCCTCCTGGAGAAACAGAAAGCCGGCTCTTCCTCCTCTGAGGGAATGCTAAACCCACCAGGCTTAAAGGGATTTTGGGACAGCACTCTTTTATTCCCAGTTTTGGAGGAGGGGGCTGTTGCTCTTTGTACAATTAATTCAACAGGTTTGGGGCTAAACAGAGCAAATAGTGGGGTTTATCCAGAAGAGAGGACACCCCAGCTTTGGGATGAGCAGCATGTGATGCTTCATTGCTCTGGGATGGAAGGGAAGACCCTGAACCAGACTAGGGGTGATCACCTGGACACTTACTTGCACAGCCAGTCATTAATCCCTCTGTCAAAATGCCTACAATAAGATGACAAGAACATGTTAAAACACACAATGACAATAAAAACCTGTTCAAACAGAGAAAACACCCAATCCCCTGGCAAGGTACATCTTGGATCTTGCTCACAGAAGTCCTCCAGTCCTTCCTTGGATAGATGCCACTAGAGACGTGGCTTAACTTTTCTCCCTATCTATTTCTCCCCGCCTAAGAATATTTCCCTGGGTTCTGGCCAGGTCTAGACTATGGTTTCAGGTGGTCTCCACCTCACAGACCAGCTGCCCAGGACAGCCCAGGTGTTCTCCCCTCCATGCAAGCCCTGTCCAGCTCAAACACTCTGTTCCTGGTACTCACGTTTCAGCAAAGATGTAGAGCATGGTGATGCATTTTGGGGGCTGGGGTGGGTCCAGGTGGTCCAGTCTGGCAATGGTGTTGATGACCCCAAACATGACAGCAGCTTTCACCCAGTCATACACCAAATTGGAGTAGGCCAGGCCAGCTGGAGCAAAAATAGGAGTCAAATGGGGAAAAAGGAACAGGAATGCATCAGGATTTCTGCAGAGCAAATCTTTTAAAACTAAGTTTTTCAAAAGGCTTGAACCAAAGGACAATTTCTTCTCAGGGTATTAGGGAGCAAACTGCTTATTGGTCTTAGTAGTCCAAGGAATTCTGTTTATACAGTAATTTATTCCATCACTGTACCTTCCCTCTGAGGCTTGTTAAGCTGTGATGAACTCATCACAGTTCTCAGGTCTGGCCTCTGAGGTTTTATTGGCACCTCCATCAAAATTCCCCCCAACCCAGTTCCCTCTTGCCACAGATCCATGCTACAGCAGAGCCAGAGTCAGAACCTCTGGCTTAAAGAGGTGTCTGACACTGGAAAACAAATCCTGCAGGGACAGCTACTAAAGATTTAAAATGCCTCTGTCTTGGTGGGATCCAGCTCCCAGATTAAGGGATGCTCCCACCGTGGTCAGTACAGTCAGAAGAGCTCAGCTCCCTCTGGAGTAACACAGGATCCATCTAGCCAGGACTCTTGGGATACCCTAAATCCATGTCAGTGCCACTCCAGCTGCACTAGGATTTTATCCTGGCCTTGAGCTGCCACTCTGGAGAGACATGAGGCTCCTCCAGCCCCTGCTTGGCCTCTGCTGTGTGGTGGTGTCTGAAATGCTGCCCTCAGATGTGGATTTGATCATCTGGAATCCTCCACCCAGCTGCCAGCTGAAGGCCAGGGCTGCTTCCATCACTTATCCTGGGGTCTTAGGTTGCAAGGCAAGATGTAACCAGCAGTGTGTATTCCATCACCATCTGTTAAACCAGGTGGGACAGTTTTCTTTATCTCTTCCAGGATCCATCCCTCATAACTCCAGGGAGATATCTCCTGTTAATGGGTCACTGAGTCTCACTGCATGACTGATAAAATTACACCATCCCATGGGGAGATGCCCCACCCAGGGGGAGGAGCCAAGCCTTTCCTACCTAAATAAAATCTCAGATTTGGAACATCAGAGCAGCCTTTTTCCACTGGATTCCTAGAAGAAAACCAGGCCTTTCCACATCATCACCGGACCTTTGGAGAAAATCGCACCTTCTACAGGAGCACTGCTCCAACAGAACCATATCTGTCACTGCAGGAGGATGCAGCCACCATGGAATGGGACTGCACCAACACCCTGACTGACTGACGGGGGGTCAGCTTGGATTCTGACTCTGTCAATGTTTTGGCTTTTTGTATTATTGTATTTTAATTTTAATTTTCCTAGTAAAGAACTGTTATTCCTATTCCCATATCTTTGCCTGAGAGTTCCTTAATTTCAAAATTATAATAATTTGGAGGGAGGGGATTGACATTTTCCATTTCAAGAGAGGTTCCTGCCTTCCTTAGCAGACACCTGTCTTTCAAAACAAGACACCTGGGAATTTGCCTTCTGGAGGTCCCTAGTCCAGCCATTCTTGGAGAACACCAAACTGTAGGGTAGAGATTATGTTACCTTGGACATTGTCCGCTCAACAGCTGAATATGACTCTTTTGGGACAATCCCTGACCTCTCTGGGCACCTCTCCCAGTGTTTGACCACTCTATGGACAACTTCCCTTACATGCAATCAGGCTTTGCCTTGCTGCATGTGGTTTGCTGTGTCACGCTGATTTTTTAGAGGTGCTGAGCTCTCTTCCAGCCCAAAGGCAACAAAAATATCTTGGTGCTCAGCTTCCTAAACCCCAAACTAAACAATTTACACTGTGAAAAGGTCAGACCAGCACCATGTGCTTTCCAACCCCAGCTCTGTGCGTGGCCAGCGGGAGGATGAGGGGTTTTTACCCAAACCTGTCCAACACAGGCATTCCCAAAGCCTCTGAAGGGGGGTGGATGGAGGTGTGGATCACTCACCACTGCCTTGGAGCTGAGCACAGGGGTGAACGTGCCCAAGCACGGCCACTCACCCAAGGACCAGTCCGAGAGGCGGTTCACGAACTTCAGGTCAGAAGGGAGGGTGAGGATGTAGAAGAAGTGGAAGAAGATGTCCACAGCCACGATGGCCCCCACGTGGAGCAGGGCACTGACACGGATGTTCTTCATCTCGTCGTCCTTGCGCCGCAGGTCTTGGGTGCTCACCTGCAGGGAGGGACAAACCAGGGCAGGGCTGAGCCCGGGGCATTGTTCCTTCATCCAGAAGGGTGGTCAAGGTCCAGATAGAGACTGATTTGTCATTCTCCTTCAGAAATCATACCATGGACTACGTGGCTCAAATTTCCACTGATTAAGGAAGACCTAAGGGCTGGCTCAGGTGGGCACATCCACAAGGAACAGGACATGTCCCACCCACAGCAGTGCTGAGGACAGCAGGGATGTCCCCACTGCATCCTCCTGCTCTTCCCAGGGACTTCCCAGCAGAGCAGGCGTGTGGTCACATGAAGGTCTGGCTGTACTCAGGGACTCCAGGTGGGGTGAAATCCACTCTGACCAGGGAGCTCCCAGGGTTTCATGTTCCTTCTACATCAATGTGCTCAGAAAATCAACTTTGCTTAAGGACAACCCCATCCAAAAGACACTAAGAGGGAGAAAATGCTTGCACCCATCACATCTCCAGGATGGATCCCAGGGCTGGAATCCCAACCTGACAGCTCTGCCAGGGCCTGGTGTATTTTTGCCCAGGGTCACCTGGGAGGAGAACTGATGATGTCTGAGGCTTCTGCTTCAGACTCCTGATGTAAAAGAGAGGGAGACTTGCTTCAGGGGCTGTCCTGGATCAGTGGGACCTGATTGATGGGGATTTCATCTCTGCTGTGTCTTGCACAAACAGGGGCTGGGGTTTGCCTCCAGGAGCTGTCACATCTCTGGTCGTTGTCATATAAATATCACCAGGGTGAGCTCTCAGGATTACATGGGGCAGAGCGATGTCCTTGCTTCCCCACATCGCTGTAAAATCGCTGCTGTATTCAAAATCCTCTTATGTTTATTACTTCCCTTTTATTCCCTGTGAGAGGTAGGAGCTCTCCCTGCATAATCCACAGCCTGCTGCACCAGCCCTGTTGTCAAATCCAGATGATTCTGAGAATTAAAGCCTTTGCCAGATTTTTTTTTGTGTGTGTGTGTCTGTTAAGTACCAGGTGCTTTGAGGATACAAAGAGGTCTCTGGACCCTGAGCTGAGGGAGGACAGGGTCGGCATGGAGACGTGTGGGAGGACACAGAACCCTCCTTCCATGGAATCACGGAGTGGTTTAGGCTGGAAAAATCCAAGAAGATCATTAAGTCCAACCATTAACCCAGCACTACGAAGCCCATCACTAAACCCTGTCCCCAAGTGCCACATCTACATGTCTTTGGAACACCTCCAGGGATGGTGACTCTACCACTGCCCTGGATAGTCTGTTACAACGCTTAACAACCATTTCCTTGAAGAAATTATTCCTAATATCCTGTCTTAATCTCCCCTGGTGCAACACAAGTTGTTTCCTCTCATCCTCACCTCTGTGTGTGGTGCCAGCACTTGGCCACCACCCCCTTGGCATCAGGGCTGTGTCCCCACACTCCCAGCCCTAGAGAAGGGGATTTATTCCCTTGATCTCAGTGAGAAAGATGCTCCTCCACCCAAATTTGGCTGGCCAAGCCCTGGTACATACAAGTTCCCATCTAACATAGGGATGCAAGAGCTTCACCAGGATGTAGGACCAGTAGGATCCAAAGGGACACATCCGATCTCTAACTGGGCCATACATCCCATCCTGGGGAAGGGTTCTGTCTGCCTCCTGCCCTAATTGCCCTTGGGCAGTTAAGAATTCACCTCTGCAGCCAGCCTCAGCTCCAGCAGTGCAGGGGGGATGTAGCCAGGAGATGGCAGTGGTGGCCAGGCCAAGCCAGGACCCCTGGCCAGGGCAGGGGAAAGGGGCTGGGGACTCAATCCTTGTGCCTTTGGGATGAGCATTGGAAGCAGCAGAGAGGAGAATTGCTTATTGTCTACAGACATCCTGGTTTGGGGTTGTGCAAAGGAGCAGGAAGTAAAACTCCCCCTGGATCCAGCTCTGCAGGAGCAGTGGGAGTTCAGGTGTTGGGAGACAGGAGGACTTTCATATCCCCGTTTATAGGTACCTGGCTGCATTCCTGACAGGGACACCAGAGCTGACCTTATGATCTTCAGGGACAAATGCTCTAAAAATCGTTTTTAATATGTCCAGTAAGACCCGAGGGCTCTTGTTCCTTCTAAGAAGTTGTTAATTCCAGAGGTGAAGAGCAGGCAAGGAGCAGGACTGGGATCATGGCTCATCCTGGAGGAAACATCCCAGTGCAGACCCTTTCTTAGGCAACCAGGACCAGCCCCACATGTGAGAGAAGGTGCTGGGCTGGTGGGTCTTTGGTCTTCTCCTCACCATGAGGCTCTGGCTGCTATCCCCTACCCTGGGCTGGTTTTTCTTCTGAATTCACAACCGTTTTTCCAAAACATTCTTGTACCCAGGCATCACTTCGGGTCAAAATCTCAAAATAGCTGCTCTTCTGCAAAAGGAACCTGGGCTGGTGGTGGGAATCCTCCACAGCATCACTGCTGACCCTTTGCCAGCATCACCAGTTTGCTTTGGCTGAGGGTGATCCTTAGTGCAGAAGGAGGCTGAGGTGGGAAGAGTGAGGATGGACACAGCACTGCTGGTTTCCTTCATCTTGGACTGTGGAACAGCTCCAGAGGTGGAGGTGTTTTCCAGTTTTGTTTGGAGTCTGCTTATCCAAAAGCTCCCCTAGTTATGTGGAACAGGCAAAGATTTGGTGAATCCAGGTATTTCATGGATCTGCAATTGCTTGGAACTCAGCTTTCCACCCAATCTTATTTATTTCCTCAGAAATAACTTGATCTAAAGACACATAAGCCATCCCTGGAAGCTCTTGCTCCCCGGTGAAGCAGCTGGATGGAAATGGGAGACAGAAATGTCTGTGCTGTTGTAGCAAGGGTGGTCATCACATGTGTGGCCCTCACCACAGAGGTGTTGGGGTGACAACACAAGGAAACTGAGACACCAGCAGTGCAGGTGCCCAGGGAAAAAGGACATCACAGCAAGATCTTCCATTGTGAATTGGCCAGTGAAAATGGCCAAAAAAAACCCCAAAAAGAAGGTTAAAAATCCATCAGTTTATGCCCTTCCCCACAAAAATGCACAGCCACAGACTAGAAGTTCTGCAACCATTTACATCCTCACTGTGGCAAAAGTTGGGGTTTTTTGTAGACATTAACCCCAAGCAAACAAATTTCGGGGAGAAATCCTGCTCCAGCCTGGCCTCAGGATCACTCACCTGGGCATGGAACTGGTCAAACGTCATGACAGGCCCGAAGAAGAAGAATGGGAGGTAGAAGTTGTACTTGAGGAGGTCGAAGATGGAGTAGATGCCCTCATCCCTGTCAGAGCTCTCCAGGGCAAAGCTCATGCAGCGCATGATGGTGAAGGTGCAGCCTCCGTAGAAAAGGACATCTTGGAGATCAAAAGATCCCGTTACAAACCCACTCTGCACAAGAAACAGAGAGTTACCATCAGGAATGTGGTGTCACTTCTGTGCTGCCTCGCTTTGTGGGGGACATCACTCCTGGGGCAGCAGAGAATGGTTTGGGGGGACCTTAAAGCTCACCCAGTGCCATCCCTGCCATGGGCAGGGACACCTTCCACTATCCCAGGTTGCTCCAAGCCCCATCCAAATTGGCTTTGGACACTTCCAGGGATCCAGGGACAGCTTCTCTGGGCACCCTGTGCCAGGGCCTCCCCACCCTCACAGGAAGGAATTTATTCCTAACATCTCCTCTAACCCTGACCTCTGTCAGTTTGGTTTTCAGTTCAAGGAAAACCTTTTAATTATGCTCTGACACCAATTGTCTCTGAAGTTAATGAGCTAGAAAGAGAAAACTGGGGCTCGATTTCCCAGCTGGCCCCTGTAACTCAGAGCAGTCAGGAACTGGGTAGATAGAGGTAGATCCTCTTGGCCATGTCACCAAGCAGCTGCTGGTCACACAGGCTTCGTGACAATGGGGTGGCAAAGTCACCCTGTCACAGGTGTCCCCACAGAGCAAAGCAGAGCCAGCACGGGGTTAGTGGAGAGGGAGGGAACACATTTTTGGAGGCAGGGAATGCCAGCACTGTCCTGCTGAGAGACTGAATATTTTGGTAAGGTCCTTTCTGGGCTTCTCTCCACCCACCAGTGAGATAAAATCTTAGCTAGGCTGTGACCTAAGAGATGGAAATCACTGAATCCATCCCAGCTCTGTGTTACAGGCCCAGGGCAGCAACAGGCTAACAAATTACTGCCTGGCAGCAAGAAGGACTCAGCTGTCCTTTGCTCTGGAGCAGCATGAAGCCACCCAAACATGACATAAGCACTGTGGGATTATTCCCAAGCTCACACCTCCACAGCCCCTTCCCTCTAAAATGCTGTGAGAGCTCTGATGCAGCCAGAAGAAATGGCCAGGGGCTGGGGCTACCTTTCCTGGGGACGAACCCAAGGACATGGACAGCAGTGGGCTGGAAACAAGGCAGACACACGGCCAGGACAGCACCCACCTGCCACGAGCCAAAGGGCTCCACCTTGAAGGAGGCAAGGCAGCAGAGCCCAGCCACATAGCAGAGCCACTTCTGCTTGGCCAGGGCCACTGAGTAGAGGAGCAGGCAGTGGGACAGGATGATCATCAGGTACACCAGCCCCATGCTGGCCAGCACAGCCAGGACCCCGTAGATCATGTACATCACAGCCCGGTGCTGCAGAGAGAGCAGCTGTGGTGAGAGCCCCAACCCCAGAGCATCCCCCAAAACGCCTTCCACAGCATCCCAGACCACTCCCAATGCTCTCAAACACATGGCACCACATCCCTGCTTGTTGGATCCCAGAAACCTGGGGTTTTTGAGCTTTCTGTGCTTTCTGACACTGAGAACACTGGTTTTGAGTTGAGGCCTTGGAGAAGGCTTCCAAATTTGAATGATGGAGTTAAAATCATGGGTGTGTAGTTAAATAGAAGTGTGTGACTTCACACGGTGAAGGGTTTGGAATTTGGGGTTTTTATAGTATAGTAATAGGTATGGGACAAGATGAAGAATTTTGGGTGGTGTCTCTTTTCGGTGTCCTTCCTCCTTCTTCATGATTTCAGGCAGTAGTTTCTGGTTGGACAGTTAGTGCTGCACTGCGGGTCACGGGAATTTGGTTATTGGGTTAAAAGTATAAATAATATAGGTGTTAATTCTCTATTGGACTGTTTAGCTTTAGAAGACCTTGTAGCAGCTAGATCTCGCTCCATTTTGCTCACTTTTAGCTGGTGGCTGGAAGTGTTGCAGAACTCTCTGTCCTTTTGATAAGATTTAATAAACAACCAAGCCCGAACATGAGAAAATTAATCTGTGTCTTTTAATCCTGGCTCTGAGTGAGGACAGAAGAAACATCTAACAAACCACTAATTAAGTGGTGAAAACAGCACCACGTTACACTGCTCACCTGTGGCACGGTCATGGAGCAGATCTTGCCGAAGAGGACGTGTCCTGAGAGGGCGAAGATGATGATGTTCCTGAACGAGCTGAACCACATCACCCATTCGAAATCGGCCACGTCCTGCAGGAGCAGCACCAGGCACTTCACTGCCCCCAGCCCCACAACTTTTGCAGCTTTTCCTTCCCATTTTCCACCCGAGGGCTCCCGAGCACTTTAGCTCAGACATAAAGCCCCAGGAGGGATGCGCAGAGGTCGAACACAAAGCAGAGCATCCACAGCCCCTCAGGGCTGGCATTTTCCCTGCTACTTCAGGGAGAAAAATACGAGCCACATGCACTTTGCAAAAAGTGTGTCAGTAGCAGAAAATCCAGCTCTGTTCCTTCCCTGACCAGCTTGTCTATAGCTGGAAAAGCCCAAGCCCTTCCTCACTCACCATCTTCCTGCCGAAGTAGTGCCAGCCTGGCTTTATGCCATCCCGAAAAGCCTTTCTATTCATGCTGTCTGCAAAAGAACCAGAGTTACAGGGAGAGAAACAGCTCTGGGAAACAGGATCGGGGTTCAATGCGGGGCCAGAACCTTCATCGTTGTGATAATGAGCCATCAGGGCTCAAATACCCCATCCCAAAAGTGCCTGATTGCTAAGGACAACCAAAAGAGTCAGTGACCGCGGGTTCCCGCAGGAATTTTCAGCAAAGCCTTTTTCTCATTACACGTTCCCTGCTGATGCCATAAAGTTTTCAGGTTTGTGGGCTTCCAAACAAAAACAAAACAAAACAAAACAAAAAACCAACAAAACAAAACAAAAAAAACCCCAAAACACAAACACACAAAAAAGCCGAAAACAAACAATAACCACAACAATCAAACACAAACCAACAACAACAACAAAAAAAACCAACAAAAAACAAACAAACAAAAAAAACCCCAACAAACAAAACCAAAACAAAACAACCTCAAAACAAACAAAAAAGGGAATCAACCCTGCATAATCAAAGTGCTGGTTGTTGCCTGGTGTGGCACTGCTGGAGACCTGTGACATCCCATAGCCTCTTGCCCTGAGCAGTGGAAATAGGGACAAGAAGGCAAAAATCCCTTTAAAAAGGATTTCCAAGCTGTTCTCTGCCAAAGTCAAATCCGGGGAATCTGCTGCTGGTATCAAGAGCTGTAAAAGCAGGCAGCTGACACCCATGGCCCCTCCCAGGGGATGTGGTGGCAGCGTTACCTCTGGATGCCTCGAAGATGCCGCTGCCGCTGTAGAGCACAGCACAGGTCACCACGAGAGCATAAAAACCCAGCTCATAGCTGGGGAGCATCGCTTTAACCCCCATGGTGGGAGGTCACAGCCCCGGCCGGCACCAGGGAGGGATCCACACCTGGAAAAGAGAGGGAGGAAAACCGGGGATGAGAGCTCACCTGCCCTCCTACCTCTCCAACACCCTAAATTCCTGCTGCTCCTCCCCAGCTCTGCTTTATGGGCTTCCCTGGAGGCTGAAGGGAAGGAGAAGAGGGTCACACCCGGGGCTGAGCCCCGGGGCACAGCTCAGGTGCAGAGAGGTTCCCGCAAACCCCACCAGGGAGCGGGGATTTGCGGCCAGGTGTTCCTGAGGAGAGGCTTTTCCCATCTATCCCGATGTTCAGAGCTGCTCCAGGATGCCAGCTGTCCAGGATGGTGTCCCTGATGTCCCCGCTCTAATTCCTAGCTGGATCCGTGGAGGGGATCCAGGATAGAGCACGGGTGGAGGGGAGGGGATGGTTTCCCCACCGCCTCGCTCATCTTCTGCTGAGCTTTTTCCCAACCTCCGGCTTTTGGAGGGGGGGTTCCCAAAGCTCCGTGATCCCAAATTTCCCCTGCCGGGAGCCTTTAGGACCCCGCAGACACGGCTGAGCCCCCCGCGGCGGCATCAGCAGCGCTCGGGGGATGGCGACACCCAGCCCTGCAATTAGCCTTGGGCTAATTACTCCTGCCGAGGCTAATTAACCTCGGCGCGAAGTGCCTTGCAGTGTCCGGCAGCTGCCAAAACGCGGCTCGGGGCTGGAGCAGGCGGGATGGGGATGCGGGGCACAGGGACAGGGACACCCACCCCTGGCACCCCCCTCCATCCCTGAGAGCGCTCAAGGAATTAAGGCGTAAAAGGCGCCGCGGTCACCCTCTGTCAGCTCTGGCACCCGCCTTGCAGAGCTTCTGCGGTCATTAAAATAATTCCGTATAAAAATTAAAATAATGTTAAAATTATTGTTTGGTTTTAAATGTTTATATTTTTGTTTGGTGGCCGAGGTTTTTCAAGGGGGATGGAGGAAGAGGTCCTTGGCAGCGAAGCGGGGTGACCCCATCTCCCCCCGGCGTGCACCATAGGCATTCTCGGGGGGAATTTCGGGCTCATCCCGCGGTGAATTTCGGGTTCATCTCGGGGGAATTTCGGGGGTCGCCCCGCGGTCAGTCCCGGTGCGGGGCCGCTGCGGGCGGGCGCTGCCACCGCGCTGCGGTGCCCCTGCGGCGGGAGGGCGCGCACGGAGGTGCCTTTAAAAAGCTTTACTTCCTCCTTTCCAAAGCTTTTCTTGATTTTCTTTTTTTTTCTTTTTTTTTTTTTTTTTTTTTTGACGAGGGAGCGGGCGAGGCCACCCCGCACAGGAGCCGGCGGCAGGCGGTGACCAACCCTGCGGGGGCGAGGGGGCTGGCGGGGACCCCTGGGACAATTCAATTTAAACTCCTGATCTCTCCCGGGCTGCCCAGCGAGGCTCGGGGGGTCCCAGCAGAGCCCCCCGCAGCTCCGAGTGGCAGCAGCATCCTCACCATCCTCATCCCCCCGCTCCCCTCCCCGGACCCCAGCCCAGCGCTGGGGACAGGCAGAGGTGACAGAATGCCCCGGAGGTGCGGGACCAGCGTGTCACCACCCTCAGCGTGTCCCCCGAAGCCCGCATCGCTCCCCGCTACTGACCTTGAGCCCTGGGGCCGCGGGGNGGGGGGGGGGGGGGGGGGTCGGGGATCCAGCGTCCGGCACCGCGATGGGGACAGGAGGGGGAAAAGGGACAGGGGGCAACTCCCGAGGGTTTGGGGGCCGCTGATTTGCCCTACAGCATCTCTCAGCCCGGCTTGGGGAGGGGGGGCGGGGGTATTTTTGGGCTGCCGTCCCCCACCTTGCCCCTGGAGGAAGTTTGGCTGGGAGTGGAGCGGAGCAGGCGGGAGGTATTTTTATTTTAGAGCAGCACTGCAGAGGGGGGTGGCTCGGGAGCTGTCTGTCACGGCAGCTGCTAAGAGGACCTGTGCTGGCTGCCAAAGCTCATCCCGAGCCAGGGGAGCCGGCCCTGGGAGCCCCGGGGCACGGCAGCCCCAGGCAGGATCCCTCCCGGGGGGGCGGTTTGGGTCCCCACTTTTAGCCCTGAGAAAAGAGGGGGTTGCCCCCATCACCTTGTTCCAAAGGCAGATATCATTGCGTGGGGATGGGGAAACTGAGGCACGGAGCCAAAAGGAAGTGTCATTCCTACTCAGCTTGGGCTGAGTTTAAATCTAAGTGAGGCTCGGAGGCTGCAGCATCTCCTGCTCCCAGGTAAGAAGTGTCTGGACAAGAGGAAACGGCCTCAAGATTGTGCCAGAGGAGATTTAAATTGAATGTTATTGAAATTCCCTTCACTGAAAGTGTTGTCAGGCACTGGAATAGGCTGTGCAGGGAGGTGGTGGAATCACCATCCCTGAAGTGTTCAAAAAATTGTAGATGTGGCACTCCGGGGACATGGTTTAGTGCTGGGTTTGGCTGTGCTGGGTTAGCACTTGGATTCTGGATGATCTCAGAGTTCTTTTCCAACCTTAATGATCCTGGGATCTCTACAAAACACATTTGGAGTCTCCCTCGCTGATTCCAGCATCCCCAGCAGGGGATAAGAAGGGGCAGGGTTGAGTTGTGGCCTCTGTTACTCAGGGTGGCCAAACACAGCTCAGCCAAGAGGAAAAGTCATCACAGCCTCAGGGTCAGGCCTATGCCTGGTACCCACATCTGTCAGCACATCTGTGAGATCTGGGCACAGCTCACCTAAACAAATAAATAAATAAATAGGTATAGATATAAATAAATAAATATTTGGTTGTGGAATCATGTCTGCAAGGGACACATCTGTGGTCTGAAAACTGTTGCAGCGAACATGTTATGTTGAATATCTGTAATTATGCAAATTCCAAAGTAACTCTTCTCTGGAATAGTTCCTGTTAAAAGCCTCAAATTAATAAACTCCCTGAGCATCTCTGAGAGGTCAGCATGGAGCAACAAGGCAGAGAACCCTGGGTTTTATAAATCCCTCCGTGGTTGGTTTGTTTTGGGGTGAGATGCTGTGTTCTGGGCTCTGCAGGGAGGGTCAGCCCAGCTCTGCCGTCGCACTGGCTGCAAACAAAAAGGCTTTTTAGCATCGTTTTTCACCTAGCGCGCACAGAGAGAGGCTCTCCCTGGCCAGGGCTGTGTGGCGACACTTCCAGCTTTAATCTGGGCAGGATTCAGCCCCTCGGATGTCCCGGAGCTCCAGCCCGGATCCTGCTGCTGCAGCTCCATCCCTGCCCGGGGACTCGGCTCGCTATAATTGACTGGGTGTTTGGAAGAGAGGTAATTAACAGATCGGTGCAGATAAGCACGGGACACAATTCCTGACAATTCCTCGCTCTCCCGGTGCCTGTGGCAAGGCAGAGGTTTTACATCAAGGAGCCTCAACAGGAGGGAATGGTGGAATCAGGACATGGATGGACATCAGCTCGGTGGGGAGGTGCAGGGAGGCAACGAGGAAAAGCAGCCCTCAAATCTTTATTTTTTTTTTATTTTTTTTTTTTGCCATAGCCCCATCATGCTGCTCCTCCTGGGCAGTTTCAGACAGATGGCAGATTTTCACCTTCTTCATGTTTTTTTAATCCTGAGAAATCCGTGATCCTGCTGAATTTGAAGTGCAACACAGGTGAAGGGCCCAGGCAGTGGTTTTTCATGAGGCTCTGGGAGCTGTGGTGATAAAAATAATTTAGCTTTAATTTATAGATATGATAAAAAATTAACCTCCCTTGCTCCTGATTTCTAATATAATAGATTTATTATATCTAATATATAATAACTTCTAATATGATATGATTTATTTTTAGTGTGACTGGGGTGTCTTCCTCAGCACTTGGGACATGTCTGTGTTTTATTGCCCCAGTGTTTATGACTTTGAGCTGCTTCAAGTGATATTTTTTCCAATATTTGAGGGCTAGCTGGAAGTTGTGGCTCAGGATTTGAGGCCAGGTCCCTCTTTAGTGCCTGAGAAAGGTGGTGGGGTTCAAGGAAAGGTACTTGGCTCTGTCTCAGGGAAGCCTGGGACAAACTGGGAATGTTAATGGGGACACCAAACAAACTCCCTGGCTGCTGTGCTCCTGCTGCTGGAGCAGAAATTTGAATGGGAAACACAGAAGGTTTTAATCATAGAATCCTAGAATGGTTTGGGTTGGGGGAGACATTAAAGTTCCTCTGAATTCCACCCCCTGCCATGGGCAGGGACACCTTCCACTGTTCCAGGCTGCTCCAAGCTCTGTCCAGCCTGGCCTTGGACACTTCCAGGGATCCAGGGACAGCCACAGCTTCTTTGGGCACCCTGAGCCAGGGCTTCACCTCCCTCCCAGCCAGGAATTCCTTCCCAATATCCCTTCTAAACCTACTCTCTTCTGTCAGTTTAAAGCCATTCCTCCTTTTCCTACACTCCATGTCCTTGTCCAGAGTCCCTCTTCTGTTCTCATAGGTCATGGATTGTTTTTACTGCCTGAGGTTGTCCCATTGGGTTCCTCATGCAAACATCACTGGGAGCATGCCAATCCCACCAGGATGGCTCAGGAGGGAGGGATATGTCCAGCCAGGAACCATCCATGTATCCATGCATCCATCCATCCATCCATCCATCATCCATCCATCATCACCTCCAGGACCCCTCTCAGCACCCTCAGAATGGCTCTGCCCATCCCCCATGGTACCCACTGACCCCATCAATGATCCCAAACCTCCAGCCAAACCCCAGGGAAAGGCTCTGAAGGAGGCTCCCACCACCTCCCCCCACCCGGCATCAGGTCAAACCCCAGTGTCTCCAGCTCCTCTCCTCACAATCCCCTCCCATTCCCAAAAAATGCCCCAGTTAGGTCAGTGACAGACTGGAGTAACCCCTCTATTCCTTGCTGCCACACTGCATCCCACAGATCCCTCTTCTCCCTGGCCAAAGAGCTGCTCTATGCCCAGGATTCAGCCCCTGCCTGGGATGGTTTTGGAGCTGTAAGTGGAGACTCCCAGGGATTTAAGTGGCATTTGTTGAGTGAGGCCACCCTGTCCCATGGGAGCAGCCAGCTCAGGAGCTGGGCCTGGAGGGGAGAGGATGAAGGGAAAAATGAGAAACCCAATACCCTCTTTGGCTCTGTCGTGGCTTAATTTAGAGCACAGGGGCTCTGCCAGAGTGTTTTTCCATTTAAAGCTGAACCTCTTCCCTTTTGTCCTGCACTGTGCCTTGCAGGGCAGTAGCAGCTGCTGGCTGGGGCTGCTGGGGGGGTCAGCAAAGCAATTTCCAACTCAGTTCCCCTTTGCCACCAGCTCTTTCCCCACTTCTTCCATGTAAAGAATTTAAATCTGTCTCTTCTTCCTGTCCGTCTCCTGCTTTAGAGCCTCAGGGCTCCACAGCTCCAATCCTGGCTCTAAATTCCTGTGGGATGGGCTTTGACTCCCCAGCTGATCCTGTGCCCCTTGTCCAAGCAGATCCCAGGGCAGGGGAACTCTCCTGTGTCAATACAGGTTTAACCTGTAGGTTTAACCACCCTAAAGCAACTCAATTCATGTTACAGCCACTTTAGAAAACTCTTTGCAGGTAAACTCCTGGCAGCAGGCCCAAAGGAAAGAACAATTCATCAAAGATCATTTATTCTCAGCAGTTCAGCTGTACTTTAAAATGGGATGCATCCATCAGGCACTTTATGGCTGCTCCATGAAAGAGTTCTGCCCAGCTCCAGGGCACGAGACAAATTTTGGCTCAGCCTTAGTTTTTGGAGAACTCATATTTGGAGTTAAGAACTGGCCACATCCTAACAAGGAGTGCCCATAACTAAATACTGGCAGCAAAATTAACCTTAACTGTACCCACCAGCCTGTGCCAATGTTGTCACCTTTAGCCTGTCACCACCATCAGCTGCAGTGAGAGACTGAAAAAACTCAGAGCTTATCAAAAAGCTGCCTGGAACACGACTTCTCACTGGATGAGGGTTGTCCCAGTGAGGAAATGCTGGGGACTCACAGTGCTTTTATCTGAGAGAGGCAAAACAATGGCTGGCTGCACAGTGGAGCCAGAGAAATTCAAATTAGAATTGAAACACAGGATTTTAACAGGCTGGTGTTTATCCATGAGGGAAAAAAAACCCCACTGAAAATTCCAAGGGAAGCAGGGGGTTGTGGTGATTTCATATCAGCTGTATCTCTGAAAGAAATGTTGCAGCTCAAGCAGCACAAGTGTGCTGGAGAGATCCTGGGGCTGGGGATCTCTAGTGTGGGGATTTTTCAGGCAGAGAGAAAAATATTGTCATTGATTTTGTTCTCTGAGTGATGGGTTGGGGTACAGGGGGCTGCTGCTCTCAAAGTCTCCCAGGGTTTCCCGTATTTAGCAAAATGCTGCAAGAAAATTGGTTTAATCCCTTGAAAACTGGGAACCAGCAAGAGCCAGCACGGGAAGAATTCAAGCTAGGTCACTTTGTGGAAGTGCAGGGGGAGTGCGTTTAAAAATACTGAGAAGCCCTGGACATTCTGTCCCCCCCACTCTGTGACAGGAGACAGATTGCACATCTCCATGAGAAGCAGCTGCTTACAGGTACAGGCTGCCTAAATAAACTGGTTTATACTGGTTGGATTCTTTCTTTGATAAGGCATCCAGTGGTCCAGAAAAAGGGAGAAAATGCTCCTGTGCTGCCCCAAACAAGCACAAGGTTAAAGAAATGAGTGTTGCAGCCCTTGAGAAGAAGTTTTCAGGAGAGCCATGTGTGTTCTGTGACATCCCAGTTTCTTTTCTTCCCTGTGCTTCAGAGTCCTTTTCCTGGAGAGAGGTTTTATTCACAGCTTCCCTGGGACAGGGCACAAGGAAGGGCAGCAGATGTCTCTGCTCTGCTCCTGGAAAGTATCATTGATTCACACTCCTGTGTAAGTGAAATCAGAACCTGCAGCTCCAAGTTACAGCCTGAATTTAGCAGCCACTGCACAGCACAGTCCCCACAGTCCTGCTCCTACTCAGGCAGCTTTTCTAAGGGATCTGCTCACTCCTGCAGGTCCTTAAAATCCCTAACAGAGGATCCCTCCCCTCTACAGAGACATCAGGATGGACCTGAACAGAAACCAAAGCTGTGGCTCACTCTCAACCCAGGATTTATTCCTCAAGTTGTCCAGAGATGATCGAGGGTTGCAAGAGGAAAAACTCTGATGCTACTGGCAGGAAAAATATTGCAATGAATGGTCCTGCTTTTTGTGAGAGAGGTCCCTGAGAGCTTGGCTGAGCTCTAGGGCAGTGCTGGGGGAGTAGAGCAGCCTCATGAGCACAGGGAGAGTTAATTCCTTGTTAACTCCCAGGTGCTGAGGTTATCCCCAGCTCCCTGACTTCCTCCATCAGGGACTCCAGGAACTGTTTGGAAAGAGACATTTCTTGAAGAGAGACATTTCTGAACCTAAGCAGGTAAAAAGACAGGGACAACACATCTGGAGTGACTCCTGCTCTGCTTTTTTCCACTCTGCACAGGGGAGCCAGGATGAAATTCCCATGCTGGGGAAGGGAGCAGTGGTTTTCATGCCCACAAATCCACTTTGCAGTGATGATGCTGGCTGGGGTTAAAGCCTGACAAACTTCAGGCTCACAAAAAGAGGCTGACAAAGCAAAGCAGAAAAAGCTTTCAAGACTTTCAAGTGAGAAACAAAGCAGCACTGTACAGAAATGCCTGGCTCTCCATTTGCCTGGAATCCCCAAGGCTGCTCTGCACTGGCAGGCTGCATGGCAATGCCTGATTAACTTGCACTCTGTGTCCTCACTGTGCTGCAGGAGAGAAGGACAGGGCTGGCGGGGTTTGCAGCAGCTCCAAAAGTCCCAGCACTGCTGCAGTGAAGACCTGCCTGCATTTTGTAGCATTTCTTCCCAGAGAGAACAAGATCTGCCTGACGGATGAATGCAGAGTCCTAGAAACAGGGAATTCATAATCTGGATGGCAAATTTTGCACAGAATGGGCTGAATTTAAGGTAGGCTGACTCATTGCAGGGGTAATCTGCACAGCTTTTTGGTGGAAACTCACTGGAGTTTCAGAAAACTGCTGCCAGTATGTTCAAGCAAAGAAAGAGGGTGGAATGATGAGAGGAGGAGGATCTGAATGATGAGAGAATGATGGAGGATCTGATTTGCAGATAGTTCCAGGCCAGGCTAATCCTGTCCCTCAGCATTGAAGTGCTACAGAAAGCCTGAGACAGGCAGGTAGCAGTGTGGGGATAAAAACAGAGCTTGTTTTGCTCTAAGGAAGGGGGCTGGCCTAACTTTTGTACGGCAAATTCCTTCCTGAGCTGATAAAAGCAGCAGCAGATTGAATATCGAGCCCTCTCAGGGAACACTGTGCTGAAACCTGGAAGGTTTTGCCCAAAATCTCCCTGCATAATTGCAGCTTCCCAAACTGCACCAATCAGCCCTGCTTGCCAACCCTCACAGACAGAAGCTGCTGACACATAAAACCTTCACTTTTTGTGTTTCATCTCTGTTTCTCATCCTCTCCTGTAAATGCTAAAGAAATGACACGATCTGAGGCTATAAAATGACACTGGTGCCTGGGCTCTCTCCCTGCTCTGCAGCCCAAAGGATGGGGAATATCTGGCTTAACTCTTCCCTTGTGTGTGCCACTGAATGGCCTGTGAAAACCTATCCTTCACTTGCTCCACTATCATTTGATACAGCTTAAAATCTTCCTCTCTCTTTCTCACAGCCACCTCCAGAGCAGCCTTCAGACTTTGTTCTCATCCAGCTGGATCCCAGGCCTGCAAGGAAACAAAAGGAAAAAACTTCCCAGTGAGCTGGGGAGCTTCAAAGCAAGTTTAGAACAGTCACCTCTGTGCTGGGGAAGAAACACTGAAGCCCAGGAACTGCAGTGATTTTATGGGAGCCCTGAGAAAGAGCAGACTGAGCACCTGCTCCTCTCCCTGAGCTAAGAAAGGGTAATCCCAGCATGGAGAAAGGGAGAACATACCTCATGCTCAGCTCCTCCACCTGAGATTCCAGGGGCAGCTTGGACAGGGCTGCAGGGAGCTCCTCTCTGTCACTCACAGGCGAGGGGAGGCTTGGCTGGGCTGTGGATTCAAACACAGAATGGAGTTTTAGTAAAACAGCAAATCAGTTTTGGCAGCACACTGAGTCAGTATCAAGAAACACTGAATAAATATTCTCTCAAATAATATACTTAATCTCTTAAATAAATATTTAAGCTCCTAAATTCTATATTACATCCATAACATATCATAAACACATGACAGATTTATTTTTGTTTCCTTCCAGCAAAGTGAAAACATGATGAGTTTGCATTTCAGGGCTAAATATGTGCCTACATATGTAGGGAGGAAAACAATGAAACCAAAAGATTGAAGTGACAAAAAACAATTGGTGACAAACAGCTGAAAAGGATTAATTTGATGTTAATCTTGTAATTCTGTTTCAGATTATGACAGCTGTTGCTTCCTGAACGTCTGGGACAAATCTTACATATGGCACTCATTGAAACAACTTTTGTAAAGCACTTTGATCCTCAGCATCAACAAAATGTAGGTTAAATGTACTTCAAGGTGTACTTCAAACCAAGGTTCTAACTCAGGAATGCTTTCAATAAAGGTCTACCCAAAACATGCAGCTCTGCTCATTCAAAAAAAATTCAGAAACTTTTTTCAGGGTTATAGAGAAAATATAATTCAAATTTACAACTGGGACTGAAGAAGCAAAACTTGTGACCAGTGAATCCCTACAGTGAAAGGAGGACCAGAGAAGTGTCCAGGGAGCTCAGAAAGGAGTGCAGGAAGTGAGCACAGCTATTGCAGAGAACACTGAATTTGCCCCAGCACTGAGGGGCTGCAGGGTGCTCTCTGCTGTAGACAGAAGGCTGAACCATTTTAGCAAATGTAAATAAATGGCTTTCTCTAAAATAATCAATAGCCAGCACTACCTACCTGGAGCCAGGTAACATGAGGGAAGGATTTGTGTGGTTCAGCCCCAAATAAATGATAAAAATCAAAAAAACTGCTAAATGAAGAAAACAACAGGCTGGAGCTGGCTGCAGTCCTTATAACTGGGAATACAGCACCATGACAGTGAACAGCCAGGCTAGCACCTGTGTCATGCTCCTACTGAACACTGAAATTTCTGGTTTGTGCTTGTGTTGTCATGTTGGCACATTTCTGTATCCCTTTTCACAATTCATATCCCTCATAATATCAAATATCTTCAAAAAAGTACATTTGGTATTAAAACACTAAATCCTCCTCATGTGGAATTATCTGAAAGAACTTGATTGGAGAGTACTGAACTCTGACAAAAACAAATAAGAAGAAAAGGCTGCATTGTATAACTAAAAAATGCTTTTGATCTTGAGGCTGTGCTTTACAGGGCTGAGGAAAACCTGCTGTTACCTACCTATCCCTCCTCTGGGATTATTCTTTGATAATTTGGAATTTGGATAAAACAGGAAAAAAGCAGAGAAAATGAAAAGCCTGAATAATTTTAAAACACAACTGGGTTGTTTCCAGCCCCTTAGCATCATTATCTACTTCCCTTCAATTGAAGAGACCAGAAACATTAGATTAGCAATTAGATCAGCTCTCTCCAATTTTGCACTTTCAGAAAGAAAGGAAAATACTATGTTAATTAGCAGGTTCTCTAGTCTCTATTTTGTATTCAAGCTTTTCATTTCTTCTTATTTCCTCAACCACTGGCATGAAAGCATTGAGATAACCTCCATACTCTGCTGAAGAGGTGTATTACAGGCTTGTAGACTTGGTTCTTGTACAAACTCCAGTTTTGGCACATCACAAAGCTCACATCAAAGCAGGAGAGTGAAATAGATTGTTACCTACTCATCTCATGGATTTAGAGAGATTTCTCCTTATTAGCCTTACTGGCAATCCTTTTCTACTTTTGCTTTTAGTCCTTAAGCAGAGGAGATTAATGAACTAAATATTTAGTAAGAAGGGATCTGTCACACTGGTGAAAACAGCTTCTTCCTCTGGCTATGAAATGCCAGCTGCCAGAGGACAGATACTAAAACTTTACTACAGCACAACAAAACTTGACCAAAAAGCTCAGGACCTGGAGAGTTTGTCTCTCTTGGAGCTTGCAAGGGGAATCTTTGATAACAGAACACATCAACACTTGACCAGGATGTGTAAAAGCCTGAGCACCCAGAAACTCAGTTAAACTCTGTACAAAACAGCACCAGAATGCTCTCACACTATTGGGATATAAACTCTTTTCTGCTCTCAGTTAGTATAGGTGAGACAACTCTAAAAATCAGTGCTCATAAAAAAATCCACATGAGTCAGTGTGAGCTGGAGCCCCTTCCAAGGACACAGCAATCCTGCTCTAAGGAACAAATCCATGTTTTACAGAGAGGAGTAGGTTTGAGGCACCCATTCAGTCCCCATTCAGTATAAAGGTTCCTCTGAAGGGCTCATCCAAGGTCTCTGATGAGCCCTGTGCTCCCTCGGGTCTCCCTAACTCAGCCTGACACTGCCCCAACATTTGCCAAATTGAAATTCCCCTCCCTGCTGTTCATCTTCTGGCATTTGAAGTCTTTTTACTTTACAAAAATACACATAAAAAGGAAAACCACTGGAAAAATTTCCTTAAGAATATGTGCCGTTTTATTGGTTTAGACACTTTACAGAATCAGAGTCCTTAAGCAATAAAAGGATCTGATCAGGGAAATAAAAATTTAACATCCACCATGAATTCTTCTTCTTTAACTACGCCAGGGAGGTTTTCATATTTATAGCAGGAGATTATCACGTTCATGGGATAATAAATTACACCAGATCTAATTACTTCATCACCAGCAATAATTTTTCATAGCCACTGACAGACCTTAAATTGGGATGCGTCCTTTAATTCTGCTCTTAACCTTCAGCTGAATCCCTCAGGCACGAGTGCAAAGGGAGCTCTGGAGGCAACACAGAGCAGAGGAAAGCTTTTTTTTTTTGGAGTTACCCCATGAAAACACACTACAAAAATCCTGCTCCCACTGAGACCTGTGGGAAAATCCTCTTCAGTTAGGAAGGGCCAGGATTTTTCCTCCTGCCTTCCTCCTGGGTCTGAGCAGGTCCCATCACCACAAGGTCAAGCACTCGGCTGGGTTTGGCAGGTGGAGCCCCAATGTTGTCGCTGTCTATAAAGCCCAGAGGTGAAACAGGGGACGTGGCTGTGGCTGAAGGCTCCCCCTCACCCTTTCTTTTCCTCAGGGCAGGTTTCTGTGCACTTGTGCTGCTCCCTGGATCCACCTGCAGCTTTTCAAGCTGCTGTTCCAAGAAGTCACTCCGCTGCCGCTCCTCCTCAAGCTTCTGCTCAACTACCAAGATTTCATTGCTGCCTTCACTCGCACTGACAGGCAAAGAAAAAAAAAAAAAAAGGAGTTCAGCTCATTTGTGTCACATCTATACCAAATCAGTCTTGGTACAGAATCCTGCTTCTTCCTGCAGAGCTCCCAACAGAATGGAAAGAACTTTCCATGCATCCAAAGGCAGAAATCCCAGTGAAATTGCATCAGGTGACATCTTCTAAATATGCAAAAGAGAATTAACTAATGAGTACAGTTGGAAACAATGGGTTTGTTAATGGAGGTTGCTCAGATCCCTTAATTCTGGCTCCCTGTGTGAATTCATCCCTCAGATGAGCAGGGAAGCTGCAGATTGCAGAGGAGAGATCTTTTATTACAGAAATAATAAACTGCATTTTTTAGACACTCTGGGAAAGCTTGGAAGGCAAATAGTTTATAAAAACAGTCTAACATTTGCGTCAGTTATCTGAGAGGAAGAAAAGAAACTTGAGGCTGCTTTTAATAAACTTGCCATTAGACATGACCATGGATGGGAGAGGGTGGAAAAGAAACTGGTGGTTACATAAAAAAAAAGGCAAATTGCCTCTCTCCATCCTGCATAAACTCTCAGAAAATTAACTGCAAAAATCTGATGGGCACCCACAGACGCTGCCAGTGGGGCAATGACTGACACCAAATGATTCCAAGGAGTTTAAAGCTAAAAAGAAACACAGATTGACCCACTGGATTGGACTGAATAAGAGAATTTCCCTCCAGACCCCACGTGTGGAAGCTAGTTATTGTCTGAATCAAGAGACTTGATTAGTTTATTTCCCTCCTAGCTGGAATAACTAAAAAAAAAAAAAATACAACTCTAATAAAATTATATCACTGGCTTAAAAATGTAGCTACAGGCAAGACTCGACCTCCTGTGGCAGTGAATTCCCAGGCTGGTGATGTGCTCTGAGATATTTTATTCCTCTCAGTGGTTCTGCATTCACTAAACTTTCATTTGACCCTGGTGTTCCTCTGGCATCCACTTTACACAAAAAGTGGAGGAAAATGGCAAGATCTGTGGGATTTTTTAATGGAACCATCTGCCAATAGGAATAATTTAAACTAAAATGCTGTAGAAAAATCCCACTTGTAACAATTCCCAGGGCTCCTCTCTCAATTTAAGCATTATCTGTGTCACCTGAGCTTTGTTACACCCCAGCAGTGGAGGGAAGAGGAGGAAAACCTGATTTTTAAAAATAGATTCACGTTGAAATCTGACAGGTGCTATATTACCCTGAGGTCTTCCAAGAGTTATTGCACACAGTCTCACAAAATTTATGTTACCTGCTTGATAAATGTGTGATAACTGTGGAGCTGCTGAATCATCAGTTTATGGCACATTTTACAAGCAACTGTGCATTTCATTGACTCTGTTTTTCATTATCCCATACTGGTGGTGGCCACACTTCAGTTACCACTCACAGCCCCATTCTCATCTGACTGCACAGCTCTATTAAAGTCACTGGGCTTACAAACATGAAAAAGATTTTTCCCAGCATGTATTTCCAGATTTTAGCTTTAAAAGCACCTTTTCCACCGTTCTAAAAGAAAAATCTATTTTTTTTCTGACTGGGATTAATCACGCAGGACAAAAATTATACAAGTGAGAATGATAACTATGGTAAATTAAAGCAAGTGAGCAAACAGTGCTTAATGTATTGACAAGCACACAGACAGGAGTATACTTCCAATATTGGAATACAGATTTGGGAATCAAATAACACATACTGGGGAAAAAAAAAACCAGTAGCTGAAAGGTGGCCAAAAAAATTATTTTGCTTTCCCTTCTCTCCTTCAAAACATAACTGGCTTTTAATATCATCTTACATTGAATTGAATCATAGAAAATAAAATTTAAAAAGAATCACTGCTATGCCTCAGTTAAACCAGAATAAATTCATTTAGAAAAGGATACAATGAAACTTTAAAATAATGTGAAAAGCTTTGGAAGAGAATATTATACCAATAATTACAGTATTTACTACTGATGAATAATATTGCTGCCTCAATAAGGCCGTGCATATATAAATACAGCAATTCTGGTTTTATCTAGGTGCAGCAAGCTGGAAGATGGCTCCATTTTTTCTGCCCTTTGTTCTAAAAGAACAATAAAAAGAATGAATCATCAGCCAGGCAGGGAAATTGAGCAGAAAAAAAATTGAAAAGCCCCTATTGAAGGCAAGGATGGCAGCGTGTGATGTACTGGAGTGCATGTCCCAGACTCCACAGTGTTCCCTGATCCCAGCACCCCACAAAGGATGCTGCTGGGATGAGGCTGTACCTTTTCTGCAGCACAGTCACCATCTCCAGGAGGTTGTTCCTGTCCACTTCAGCAGCCTGGCACAGAGCCTTTTGCTCTAAGAGCTCTCTCACCAGCACTCCCCAGCTCAAGCTGTCCGTGCCATCACACCTGAGGAAAGCACAAGCACAGAGACTCTGTTGCCACTTCTTAAATGAAAGAAATGAAACGAAGGCAGGATTTGAGCACTATCTCCAATACACTTGTCTGAAGGTGAAGACAGAATGCAGAGCCAGGCTCACTACCTCCCCCCAGCACCCAGCTCTAGACTGCAATAAATAGAACAGAAATATTTGGATATAAAGTCACAGGGAGCATCACTAGAAAGCTGCTTCCTGGATGCTTCCCCTCCCCACCACCCCTGAAAACAAACATCCACCTCTGATCAATTCATTATCCCTGACTCTCCTCCCACTGCTACTGCCAAAGTAAAAGGAGATTGTATCTCCCAAGTGCTACACTGAACTATTAAATGCCCTGCTATTGATTTTCTCTCTCTGAAAGGCTTCAGGCAGCATTTGCACAATGGCTGTTCTTGTGGCCAATGTGTGCTGAAATGAAGGGGCAGTTTTCCCATGTATCCCATTATTATGTACTTCATTATTTCTCTGACCTCTCTGCATTCAGGAAGATCTTCTTTAGAACAAAAAAAAAGAAGAAGAAATCTTGGTGGTTGGGAGTAAAAATGGAAAAGAGTGGCGTCAAACAAGCAATCAACCACAAAATTAAGAGAGAAATCAGATGTTAGAGCTCTTGGACAGCTTCAGGTAGGAGGGAAGGTGCAAGAAACTTTAATTACAGAAACCAGGCAAGCAGGACAAGGATTTCCAGGAGCTTGCAGAGCATGGCAGAGGACCTCCCTTGCTGATAATGAAGTTTATATATCCACCTTCCAGATGGGATGGTGTCCCTGAGGAGGAAAGGCTCTGTGGCTGCTGACTCCACGAGCACATGGCCCATCGTGGACACTGTGCTGGGGGGAGGAAAACTTCATACAGGGCAGTCCTCCCAGAATTCCTTTCCCCATGTCTGTGTTTTGTAGGGAGGAGTTCCCTCACCTCACACCTTCACCCAGCACTGGGAGAGGCAATCCCAGCTCTGTGCAGTTCGATGGTGTCTGCACATCACAGATTTTCCTAACAAAGTGACCCCTGCTCTGCAATGCAGTGCACAACTTGTATTTCCCAGTGCCCTTAAAAAGATATTTTACACAGCTTCATGAAATCTGCTTTGTGAAAACCCTCAGGAAGATCTGTCAGGTTCACTGTTGTAAGAGGAGCAGCCAGCTCATAACACTGGAATATCACTGCCAGCCTGGGTGAGTTTTATGTATAATGATACGTGCTTGAGACGCCCCATTCGGGTGTGTGCTTGCTTGGGACGCCCCATTCGGGTGTGTGCTTGCTTGGGACGCCCCATTTCAGGAGGAGCTTGTTCCCTCAACGTGAGTTCAGTTGCCCAAAGCCAAGTCCCTGTAGGCTTACCCCACATTTCCTTACTTTAGCTGTAGCTAACAAGAAAATGAAGCCTTAATATCGTGGAAGTGACAGATGTGCCTTCTAGGCTAGGAGTAGTTAATCCTAAACTCAAGTTAAGGCTGACACTGACAGCCTTGGCCCAGTCTAAAAATGCAAATTTTTACTCTGCCATCTCCAAAGAGTTTAGCATCTATTTATAGCGTTTTTCATTTCACCTTTTCTGATAGGAAAAGATGATTCACTACAGCAAGACAGAATTGAGAGTTCATCAGCATATTAAAGTTAATGGAAGGAGTGAGCCTTGCTGACCAAGTTATTAACAGCTCTTAGAGTTTTTCAGGATCATTCATTGCCCACCTGACACGTCAGCTCTTTCCGTGACAGAGCCCTTGGCCCTGTACACAAGCAATAATTTATGCATTGCACTTAGTGGTTTTCACAAAGCCATTACCCAGCTTTGGTTCCTGCTTACTATCAGCAGACATGTG
>VWZS01008191.1:233554-251371 GCA_013397075.1 Rhabdornis inornatus | reverse complement strand
CATGTGAGGTAAAAAAAAAAAAAAAAAAAAGGGATAAAATATAGGTTTGCTCCAGGAGAGCACAACAACCTCTGCAGAGTTAGAAGGGGGAGAACTAAAACAGTCAGAAGGGTGCAGAAACTTTCAGATTAAGGATGTTTTAACTCTAACTCAAAACCACAGAATTCTTCGTAAATTTTATAGTAATGTTCTACTTAGACTCAGGGATACTCAGCTGATTTTAAAGCCAAATTTGGTGTCTAAAGCAATGAGGCAGGAAATTACACAGAAGAGATCAGTTTTAACTTTACCTTGATGAAAAATTTCCCCCATCCCCATCAGACCAGTCTCAAACCCCCACTATCAATTAGACCATGAACTCTTTAGCAACAAACTCAGCAGCAATTTAACAAGAAAGGATATAACTTGCTGTGGTACCATGGTCCCTTCACACAGCCAGAGTGACCCAGAGTCACATCAGTGTAAACAGAAATCAGATTTATTGCTGCACTAAATTAGTGTAATTTACACAATCCTCAGCGAGGCTTTAAAGAAGGTGTTTGGTAAGAACAAATGATGTGGAGTGCTTGCAACATTTCTGCATGTAAATCCTACTCAAAGAGCATTTATTGATTTAAATAATGCACCAGTGATTTAGTGCTAAATGGCACTTTGCATTCATTCCTCACCCTGCTCACAGAAATCTGCTCGTTAGAAGCCCCGTGTCTCATAAGGGAAAAGACTCCCAGGCACTTAAGCTGACCACATAAACATTATCTGAGCTGCAGGAGGAGAAATAGCTGCACAACCACCATGCCAAATCTAGTCATGTCTGCAAGTCTGTACATCCTTCTCAGTTCCAGGACAAAAGTCCAAGAGATAATGTGATTAGAGATTCCCATATATTGCAAACAGGCTGCCACAGCTGTTGGCACAAAGCACTTGTGGTTTGATGAAACTCTCTGGGAAAACCAGGCTCCTGGATTACTCAAACAACTTGAAATATTGAATTTCTGGTCTTCTTACCAGGCAGATTCTGTCCCTCCAGCCTTGCTGCTGGCTGATCCTTCAGGTGATCCTGAGTGCTCAGAGCATGGTGGATGAGCAGCTCCTGGCATGTTCTATGGATGGGCAGATTTTTTTCTGTTAATGGTGGAGCATGTTACAAAATTAATTACATAGTTCAGAGGAAAACAGCTGCACCAATGCCAAATCAGCAGCTTTTGATTATTGCTACAAGCAAGCCAGAATTTTTCATTTACAGGACCTCCTCAGGAGCTTTGCTTTAATTCTATTGCAGGATGAAAACAAAGCAGAAGTCAGTAAAAAGGGCAGTTTCATATGAAATCAGAGTGTGCTAATAACCCACAGTGCAGCATCATCACTGCCAGCACAGCTGGTTTGTGTCCCTAACCCAGGTTTGATCCTGAGTTCAATCCTCCAGCCCCCATTCCTGAGGTATCTGGCAGATCCACAACCTCACCATAACCCCAGGAGGGTTTTGGATCCAGTGGGAGTGGGATGCCTAAATACTCTTCACAAATCCTGACTGTGAGACAGCAGTAGCTGGGTACCTGGTGATGTTGGTGTGACACTTTTGTTTGCTTCCTCCTTCCAGCAGCCAAGGGTGCTGAACACAGAGTCCCCAGTGCTGCCCCAAGTCCTGCTGTCAGCCAGTGACAGTCCTGACATGGGCTCACATGGGGATGTGATTGGTATTTCTGTGTTTGCTGCTGCTGAAACAGCCTGAAGTTATGCACAAAGGAACTGAGGAGTTACAAAAGAGAATTCCTGCTTTATCATTCCATCAGGAAAGTCTGTCAGTAGGACAGGGATCACTGTCTGGAGGCAGCAACCATCTCAGATAACAAGGGACAAGGATGTGGAAGAGCAGATCTGAAGTGATTACCAAGTGTGCTCCTCTAATTAATTTGTTCTTCTTACCCCAACTGTGAGTTTTCCAATCTCCTTCACCAGCATTTGAATTTTTGCTTCTCGATCAGCCACCAACTCCCTGAGCTGGTTTATCAGGTTCTGTTCCTGAGTCTCCCCACTCGAGTGGTGCCCCATCATCTGCCAAGGCTCCTTGAGCACATACTCCTTCTGGCTCAGGACCTTTAAGATCTCCTGCATTTGCTTCTGCTGGCTCTGGTAAAAGAGAAACAGGTGAGATCTTTATTTTGTACACAGTGATTATTTTAAATGCCCCCAAGACAAATATCCATTTAGGAATGGTAGGGCAAGCCCCTGCCCTGCCAAGCCCATTCCTTGGTGGGAGCACACTGGTGTCCCTGGTGCCACTTTGG
Source organism: Rhabdornis inornatus (assembly GCA_013397075.1). NCBI lineage: Eukaryota > Metazoa > Chordata > Aves > Passeriformes > Rhabdornithidae > Rhabdornis > Rhabdornis inornatus. Next base: position 249,086 of record VWZS01008191.1, on the reverse strand, counting down.
CAATTTGATTTATTATGTTGATCTGAGCAATGGTCAGACTCAATTTGCTGCCAGCTCTGCTGCTCAGTGTAGCAGAAAACAGAGCAAGAAAGGCTGGTCTTTGATAAAGAAGTGACTTTTTCCATAAGCTGAGTGAAACTCAAGATTTCAATGTGCTTTTTGTGGTATTAGAACATGATCAGATCATGTGATAGTGATATTAAAAGCTGAGGGTACTGTGGAATGACAGATACGAGGCCAGGCTGCTTCACCAGTGGTTTTGGAGGTTTTTTCCCACACTGACAAATCTAATACCTGTCAGGCAGTTTGTTCTGTCAGGCCAACAACCTGCAAGTAAAGTGCTTTTGTGATAGAAGGGATAAAAGAGATTAAGCATCTCTTCCCAAATAAACTTGCATCTTTCTGTACTAATTTTAGTGGGAATACTCAGAAAAAGTGACAAATGTTCTTTGGCTCCCCTGATCTGCTGGTCAGCACCCACAGTACCTAGTGGGAGAAGAGTGAATGCCAGCTGAGCTAAAATCTACCTACAGCAGCAGGGAAATCTGAGTGCTTTGAAACTAGTGAGGAGCTGGATCAGGAAACACAGAATTAACCCCACTAGGAGGTGGCATATTCTCTAATATATTTGCTATTTTAATTGAGGAAGGCTGTCTAGAACCATGGCAGGACCATGACAGCAGCCATTTATTTCTTTCTCAGCATCTTTGAGCCTTTGCTAAAACTCCTGGTTTTGAAGAGGCCAAATCCCCTCAGTTCCAGCTACTGCAAGTGAGTGTGAACATGGTTTAGTACTCATGGTTCAGCTTGTGTGTTATGTGTATTTTGTGTAACAAAATAAATGGAAGTTTTGTTACAGACAAAATTCCTGCAGGACTGCAGGCATACTAAGGAAAAAAAAAATCTACCAGTGGAGCTGAAAGCAGAACAAAGAACACAGGCCAGCACCTTGGGTCGGGACTGAAGCCCTTCCTCCACCTACTTCAATCCTTCTGCAAAATGTTTCTGCCAGTCCCTGCAGCTCAGGGCCACTTGATGGCAACTGTCACACTTGGTGCTGCCTCACAGCCCTTACAGGACCTGATCCAAAATGCAGAAGGATTTCAGCTGACAAGGAAACCTCTGGCTGTCACAGCTGGATCTGTCAGGCTCCTGCACACCCTAAGGTTGTGTGTGTCATGAAATGACATCATGTTTTATCACCTACAGAAACAGGGCTGGGACCAACAGACACAGACTGTACCAGCAAGGCATCTATGAGCTCATCATCATGTTTCCCTTTCTCCAGCAAGGTTCCAATCTGTCCCTTCAGCATCTTCACCTCTCCACACAGCATTTGGTTCCTGGCTCTTGAGGCATCAAGTTTTTTTTTCAATTCCTCATGGTTTTTTTGGAGAGTGTTGTGTTGCTCGGTGAGTTTCTGCAGTGATGTAAAGGAAATGAAAGTTATAACTCATCACCAAGCTCCAGGTGCTGTGGTGAACACAAAGAACCACACATTACCTGGTAGAATCTAAAAAATGGTACTGGAATACTGTATTGTTCCTAAGGAACTAGAAATTATAAATTCTACTTGCTGCCTGCTTGCCAGCATCCAAAAAGGGTGTGTCTGCTCAGGAATCCAAGTGGTCTGGGTTGATTCTCCATTATTCTGGATTCTGATTCACCATTATTCTGTTCAAATGGAGAAGCCCAGAACCCTACAGATACAGAAGGTGTGAGGGATGTCTGTTTTTGGGATGAAGAATGCACACCTGGCCAAGGAGTGAGAGTGGTTCTAAGGAGTTTGGGTGCAGCTGTAGCAGGGCTTGGCTGTGAAGTGGGGCAGAGCTTCCTCAAGCAGATCAGGTGGGTTTGTGAAATGGTTTTAGGTAGGGTGTAACACACCCTGAATACAGAACAAGTTATTACACACTGCTCCACACCCAAACAGGACTCTGTCAGTTCACAGGATTTTACCTCCAAAGATTCCTTCTTTTCTTTTTCCAACTTGCGAATCTTCAGCAAGTTCTTCTCTTGGACAGACAACTTCCTTGGATCAGCAAATTCCAGAAATCCCTCATCTCTCTCAAGCAGTGAAGTTCTGATCTTGTTTTGACTCAATTTATGCTCCAGCTCTTGAACCTATGGCACAATAATGACAACTCACCCAGAGTTTTACCGGGGGTACAGCACAAAGAGGACACAGCCAAAGGCAGCTCAGATTATTTCTTGATATTGTCATGGTTAACTAACACAGAGCAGTGTCTGGTCTTTCAAATTGAAATTTAGCTGCTAATAAACATGCAGATTTTAGGGCATCTGTGCAGGAAGGAGATTTGGGACACATGGGAGATCTGTGCCTTTGTGGAGCCACATTTGGAGGCCAGACAGGCACTCCAGAACATTTGGAATTGCTGTTGTGTGAATCCAAGCGAACTCAGCTTGTCAACTGCTCACTGCAGGCTGCTTTCATAGTCAGTAGAAGGAACTGGGCACTGCCACAGCTCAGTTCCTCTGCCCTGCTTTGGAAGAACCTGCCTCACTTTTGATCCAGTGACTGCATTTACAAGATCCCCACTGACTACAGAAGGGGCCCGAGGAGTCTGGATCAGAAAGAAATCTGTACATTAGAGCAGGGAACAGTAGGAACAGTGTTCAGATGAACCCCAGGCAGGGAATATAACAGGGGGAAATGTAATTTGCTCAAGGGAAAGCAGAGGTTAAAAATCTCAGTCAATCAGAGTGCAAAAAATCATAGTTTGATGGCATATAATTGAATAGAAGAAAAATGGGAAAATTACATGTCAAATTGCCTAAGAGAAGTTTTATTTAGATGCAGACAAAACTGCCTCCCTGCCTCCTGCTGACATTTCAGCTAAACTCTGCCCTTCAGAAGACTCAAGAGTTAAAGATTTAACTGAAGCTCCTGAGGGAACAACTTGAAAACCTGATCTGGCCTCAATTCTTCCCATCTGACTCCAAGCACTGAACAAAGGTGTCTAAGTCAGAGCACAGACACTGACAGGGCTCCTTCTGTTCTCAGTGGAGAGAGGCACCTTCAAAACACCCTGGGACTTGAACTAGGCTGCCATAGCTCTCCAAGGTCACTGATCTCCTCCCATTGACACAGATGTGAAAGATTCCCAGCTGAAACACCAAAGCTTGCACGGCTGCAACAGAGTCATTAACATGGTGTGCACACATCAACACAGAGATGTTAAGAATTAATGAAGAACTGACAGTACTTTTACCTTAAATTGAGGTGAAATCTCTACTTAGAAAGAATTCCAGCTGAAATGGCAGCGTGCAGGGTCGGAACTCACCCTGGTTTGGAGAAGAAGAATTTGCTGAGCTCGTCCACGCCAGCTGCCAGAATTGGTCAAGAGAGTTTGGATATTCACATCTTCCCCAACTTCTTTGGCTAAAACCTGGGAAAAGGGATTAACATCAACAATAAGGTTTAGAAGGATGTGTTGGGGAGAGGGGAGGAAAAGCTGCTCCCTCTAGCAGAGAACACAAGCAGTTTCCAATATACACAATTATTTTTGACATGATGAATATTTACCCATAACTAACCAGGAACAGAGGAGAGATATTGTCTTCATATACACCAGGAATTGAGCCAATCTCCCTTGCAAAATTCTGACACAGCTAAACTTAGTATGAAGAGCCTTTAAATAATTTATAAAAAGGTCAGTAGAGTTCTATTTTTAGGATCATATTCTCTACTCTGATCTGCATTGCAGGTCTCCTACACAAAGTAGGGAAACCAAAGAGAATCAGAACACATAATAACACTTAAATCCAACATGAATCAGAGGAAAAGGTTATTCTGGATATCATTCCAACAAAGTCTTTAAACACAAAGTCTTTAAACCCATGCTTTAGTTCAACCAGGGCCTTTAATCCCATTGATAACCATGGGACTGGAACCTACATTAAAAGTAAATACATAATAAAATGTATGGGAAAGGAGGAACGGACCTGGATGTATGTCACAAACAGTTTTGCTGATCTGGGACTTTAAAACTCAAAAGGATTTGTGTCCATTGGATAGTGGGAATGCTGGACACAGTGGGGGAGAATTATGAGATCCCTGTGTCCAGGAGCACAATTTCAACTCCAACCCCTACCCTCGTGTCTTCCTCACCTCCCTGCTCCACTGGAATAGTTCATGGGGGCCAACCAAAGGCCCAAAGCCTCTCATTTCCCAAGACTGAACCTGCTGCAGGGCTCCCAGGCCCAGACTGCTCCCTGCAGTGGTACCTTTTGGGTCAGCTTCAGTTCCTGTCTCACATTCTGGAGCTGGTTCCGGTATTCCGTCACTTTTATGTTGGCTGTGCTCAATTTTTCTTGCAGTGCTTTCACCTCTGGACTTTCAGCCTTTGAGAAGAAGAAGGTACTTGGTAAGAACAGAACCCTCAGGGAAAAAGTGATTAAGATCCATGGATCCATCAGGAGTACTGAATTATTTTTTTCCCAGACCTAATTTTTGGGGCATAGAGGAGGTATAGGGGAATTTGGTCCTGAAACTGGTGACAGGGAGACATCCTTGTTCTACAAAGAAGCTGAGTATCAGCTGTTGATTTCCTCATTTCAATTACAGTTCCTACCAAGTTTCCTTCCAGCATTTTCAGAGTTGATTCCTTGATTCCTGCAGCATCACCACCAAGGGAATGGATTTTTCCTGTGGCTGCCTGTAGCTGAAAAAGAACCCCACTGTTAGTGTAGAATGAATGCAGAGAACAGCATCACTCCATGGAGTATTAATTAGCAAAAAAGTATAACTTGGATGTTTATGTTCTCTAAAAAACCCCAAAAAAACCTTAGTTTTCCCTTATTTTTCAACACAATCAGTAGGGAAGCATAATTATTTATTTTCTGAAATGCTTCCTAAAGAATCATGTTATATTTTACTGTGAAATAACTTCAGAAGGTGTTTCTGACTTGCTGAGGTGGGATCATATTTTAATAATGGACACTTCTGAGGTGTTTTATCACCAAAAGTACCTCAAATTAATGTTTATATACAAAAATCCTAATCCTGTCCAGCACAGAATATTTCATGAAAAGCAAATAGTTCTACTCACTAGAGGAATGTAGAAGGAGAAATCTACCTGACACCCTATAACTGAGATTTAATGGTGTTAAGGCTCTTTTTCTTTAGCTGGGAGCTCTAAAGCAGCATTTTTTAACCCATGAAGAATAAAGACTCTGTCTCCTCTTGCTTGCCACAGCAAAAGAAAACAGACATAGAAACCCTCCTGCTCTGAGTCATGACCTATGTTGCTGTTGCAAAGATTTCTAAATGGATGAGAGTGCATGAATTTGGGGCTGGAAAGGCCAGGAAGTGTTGCTTTTTAAAAGTTTGAAGTTCCATTCTTTGAGGTGGGTGGAAAATCTTGATTATTTGCCTGAATTCAAGAAGGTTCTAAGGAAGAGCTCCTTTATTAAAGGGGCATCTGGGGAAAAACTAACTCAGAGCCAGCTCTAATTTCACCCCTTTTTATGGGTTAGGGCCACTCTTTCTACCCAGTTCATAAAGTTTTGTTGTCAATGGACTGAGAATGAGGAATTTCAGCTGGAGCTGGCAGCTGCTGGCACAAATTCTGAGGAAATTTTCTGCAAACATCCCTTTGCTTACATGGCCCACCCTTTGCCAAGTGATTGTTCAGTGGCCACAACTTCCATTCTGTTTGGGGAGCATAATCATGGTAAAATACTTATGATTTACAGATTTTTCAGTTTTCGTGCAAGGAAAGAGCTAAAAATATGTAAAATAACAGTGTTTTCTATCTATCACTCCACATTTTTGATAGATACCTCCTAGTGTCAAACATAGCTTTCATTTTACAAATCATTTACATCTTAGTCTTCTTCCTGAAATGTCTGTGCTCTTTTCTTTTTATGTCAAGATCTGAGAACATTTCAAGTTTCTGTTTGAATAAAGGTCATTACACTTCTGCAGCAGGGGAGTAGAACCAAGTTGATTTTTCCTTAAATTATTCATGAATTGTTGCACTACTTGTGTGATTTTGCAGGTCCCAAACTACACCTGATACTTGTTTGCCAACCTGCCAACTGTTTGACAAGACCCCTCTGACCAGAACACTGTGGATTTATGCAGGAGTTCTCCAAAATTTAATCTAATCCACGACTTCTTGATCTTTCAGGTAGCTGGGGTGCAAATCAGGTAGATGCATGACTCATGATAATAATTGATGGTGAAAGACTGAGTCAAAATGCATCTGTCAGCATTATTGATTCATTTAACTGATGTCTTCTAAGAAAGCAAAGTTCAGAAAAAAAATTTAAATTATAAAAAAAACCAAAACATCAATACTGTGTAAGGAAGAGGAGTAGCAGCCAAAGCACAAAGCAAATATTGACATCAGGGCATCTCATTTTCAATTCAGCAGCCACCTGAGTAAAATTACTTCCGTGAAAGGTTGGCAAAAAGTCACAGTAAACCAGAAAATTTAATCTGCCTGAGTGAAGATTTGCTGTCTTATATGATATAGTTTGGTGTTGTCTCAGTTCTGTAAGTACTTATTCCAGAAAACAGCTTTCATTACAGGGATGACAAAAGCTTAGAAGAATAAAGAACTAATTACTGACTGGTATTAACAAGGTGGGAATGTAAGACATAAAGGTGTGAAATTTGCTTCTCCTCACAAAAAAAATAAATAGTAAGAGAAATATCATTGCCAAACTGGTAGAAAAGTCTCTGTGCTGCTACAAATGAACATTCCTAATTGCTGTTTAATAAATCCCTGGCTCATTATAACTTGGGGATATCCTTTCCTAGCTCCTCCTGTCTGCAGAGGTGAAACAGCTGTGGGAACACATCATGGACAGAAATTACCACAAACACGGATTTACGAGCAAATTCAACAGAGGAACATGAAGCAAATCCATTTTCTATCCCAAAGGCTGGATTTCCATGTTTTAGGGTCAAAAAGAGAACAAGAAAAACGCCTCACTTCTCTCTCCAGCTCCTTGACTTTGTGGTTCAGCTGCTTCACTCTGGCTCTCTCACTCTCAAACTCAGCAGTCATCTCACGGTTCTTTTTGGCCAACTCAACTATTTTAGTGGCTGCCACGTCTCCAGCTAAACCAGACACCCCTGCAAAGAACACATGAAAGCAGAGAGCACATCTTACAGGCAGGATTCAGAACAGACCGTGCTTTTGTTCTCTGTCACAATTCTGTACTTTCATTGTCCCATCCCTTCCTCCCAGAGCTGTGCCAGGCACTTAAATGAACAAGTGAGGGAAGAGATGTCAGAGGTGCCAGCTGGATGGGTTGGTCCTTTGATTCTGCAGCTCACCATGGCCACATTTCACACTGTGGCAACAGCCATGTGTCACAAGGCCACAACAGTGGTTGTAGCAACATTATCACCTAGAGAGGGCAGTGGTGTTTCCTGCTCACTGCTGGGAAGGACAGTTGGGAACAGGATTTTTTGGCATTATCACAGGAAAATGCAACACTGCTTTGCCTGGTTGTTTACTACTGGAGGAGTTGCTGGAACAGAGGTGTGAACATTTCTAGACATCAGTCCTCAAAGGTCAGGCACAATATTACAGCTGGGTCCTGGACAAGGTCCAGGAAATTTCATTGTGCCTATTTATAATTCCCTTGAGATTACACAGGGAGCTTTGCTGGATGACTCTTTTAATTGCTCTTTTAAACAGCCACGTCACTGGCTCTCTCATCAGGGAGGGTTTGATTAGTGCCACAAACAAAGCAAACCCCAGGCTGGCTGTTGTGTCACCTGGCTCTGGTTAACACCACACAGGTGAAGGAAAGCTCTTGTAAAAGTGCAAAATCAATGTCATGGCAAACAATGTCCACAGAAACTTCCAGCTCAGCAAGCAACATGAGCCTGCAACAACAAACCCTTGCTGTGAAGACTGAACTTGGTTGCTGTCATTCCTCTTAACTCTTTCATCCTCCTTCAGAGCTCTGCAGTAACTTTTCCCTGATATTCATGAACTGGGGTGGGATGAGAAGTGAGAGATCACTCACAAGTGAGTGCTGAGGCCCATATAGCCCCAGAGACATTAGTGGGGCTACACAGAATACAGCTGAGAACAGAATTTGTTCCTATACCACTATTTTAAAAAACTGGTAAAGAACGTAATTTATTGTTTTAAAGGAATTTATCTTAAAAGCATTTCAAATGCCTTTTAAAAAGCACTTAAAACCAATCCATTATTTTTAAAAGCATTTCCACTGCTCTCACTCCTTAGTGTGGTTTATGTTACCTCTCCCACCCAGGAGCTACTTTTACCTCAGTTTTCAGGGTAAATAATGGCTGCTGAGAATCACAATAAATACTAAATTAACCAAAGCCAGGTTGCTGCTTCCATGTTAAATTGATGGTCTTCAAATGCATTGCACATGCTCAGCCAAGGCTTTTCATTCCCCAGCAGTGTGGGGATTGTCACAATGCAGACAGGGAAGACAGAGGCAAGGGATTGGCATCAGCCAGAGAAGCTGCAACAGCACATCTGGCTCCTGGTCCTGACCAGCAAGAGCTTATCACCTCTCCTACACACAAACTACAGCTGCTTTTCAAGGATTAAGGTGTAACTTTATGTGATTTAGTTCTCTTCGTTGCTGGTTTCCCCCTTCTCTTCAAGCCTGGCCATCATTGCTGTCCTGACCAACAGTGGCACCCAGTGGAGGAGGTGCAGCCTGCACAGTTCAGTCTTCAACACACCAAAATCACTTTAGAAGCTGAATTTTGCATTCAGCCAGCATCCTGCTTGTGCCCAACTCAGGCAGGAAAAAAAAAAAAAAGGAGCCTGAATAAGAAATTTAACCCTACAGAGCAGATAGAGCTGCAGCACAGCTCCTTGACACTATCAGGAAACTTTCCAAAATATTATCTCTATGAAACATCATTACTTTTATGCCAATAGTAGCAAGTTTACAGTTCTGTGAGGAACAGAAATCACTGGGTACTCTAAACGAATACTATTCTTTTCAGGGACATTTTTTTTGTCATCAGCATCAAGCAAACCAACATGGTGAGAATATGAAGTTGCTGTGTTTACCTGACAGAGCCAACCTCTCCTCCTCCACTCTTTTCTGGAGCTGCTTTATTTCAAAATCTTTCTCTGACACCAGTTTGTAGAGCCTGCAGTTCTCATCCCGGACCTCTCGGAGCTGATTGTGCAGCTGCTCATTCTCAGCCTCAAGCAAACTGAGAAAAAATAAACCACAATGGCAAATAATGGGCAAATAATGTACAAATAGGTGCTCCTAGAAATGAAAAGTGAAACAACTTCATGACAGATGGGCTGAACTTACCAGGAGTTAGTTTACTGAATTAGGCAGAATATCCTAAACCTCAGATAAGAACACAAGCTGATTAGCTGACCTATTCAGTTAATATCTTCTTAAAAAAAAAATCTGCACTTTTTTGAGCTGTCTGGGGCAAAACATCACAGAACAGGTGTATTGAAGTTACCAAATAGTGTCATCTCAGTGTTACCTGGTTCTTCAGAGGAAATCAGGCAGCATTCAGCATGTGTGGGACATTCAGGCTTTCTTTTCCATACTTGAAAAGCCAAGAGAAGCCAACAGAGCATCGACTACAAAGCTGCCCCTGGGGTCCTTTAAAAATCAATGTTTTAGAGCAATTCATAAAAGACCAATTTCCCTTGTCCTCAGCTGATTCTCTTGGAACCCTGTGAGCATCAGTTTGTATTGTTAATGGTGCCTTTTAGAATTCCTTTAGAAACAGAGAATATAAAAAAAAGCCCTCTGAATGGAAAGAAACAGCCCTGCTTCTCATATTCTTCAGGACATTTAGCAACATTTAAAGGTTTCATCTCTCTAAGACATCCAGAGAATTAATAACTTTGATCTCTTTACTGCCCTGATGTAATGGGTCCTTCAAATATGAAATCCAGGAACTGTGGCCTCAGGGGCTCAATTCAATTGTGGGAGTTCAGAATTATCTGAGCTCCCTGACACAGGATCCTTGAGAAAACTACGGAATCAATACAATTACCCACACACAGGTGACATTTGGGCTGCCCATCTCACCCCAGCTGCTGCTGCTGGAAGATGCAGGTCTCCAGTGCCCTGTGATTCCCATGTGGAAATTCCTGATAATCTACAACATGTCAGTTATCCACACACCTAAAGCAGCTGGATAAATTGACTCTTAGATTCTTATTTTCCACAGGGTAACCCTAAATGTTTACACTTTGGAGATGTGATTTAAATAAAGCCCAGTTGTTACAGTACATACCTGTATATACAGCCAAGCCAGATGTCTCAATAATAATCTCAAATTTTTAATTCCAAAGTTTTAGCAAGATCTTAGCACCTATTGGACTTGAGAGCTTTTAAACGCACCCTCCATCTGCCCATGTCAGAATAAATGACCCCTTAAGGCACTGCCATAAACAGCACAGCCAGTTTAGGAGAGGATTCACAATGCATAATTAGGAAATGCACTTGCGTTTCAAAGCTGCAAATCAAAGGGAGATCAAAGGCAGCTGTTCACAAAGAAGACGAAAGCAAGGAGCAAAGTGAGCACAGCAGAGGCAGAACTGAGTTATTCCCACATGAATCACTCAGAGGAGTGAGCAACAAAACTCAGATCCCATTAGAAACACCTGAACCAAAAGATTTTGAACAGTGGGGGATTAACATGGAAAAAAGGTTCTAAGGTTAACGCACCTGAGCAGTGAAGTCTTCTCAGAGCTGGAGTTCAAGACTTGAGGAAAAGCACTTAGAGAAGGATGGACATAAATCCCAACTGCACAGAGCTGGAGTGTCCTCTGAGGAACTTCCCACCCCATCCTAGAGTGACTCTCCCTGCTACAGAGGTAGCAGATCCACCCGAGTGCCTCAGCTACAGAAAATGAGCCAAAAGAAATGGGCTGCAAAAGGTGCCCCTTTTCACTCTCCTTCAAGAAATCACAGCCAGGTGGAGCTTATGAGCAGGGCTCTGCCTGGAATTCAGGTGGCTTCCCAAATTGTATGCCCTGTTCAGGCCAAAAAAAGTAAGGAATTTAACTTTTGTCAAATTGTGTCTTTCCCAACTCTTGTTAGAGATTCTCCACATGATGAGGAGAGTCACTTAGATACATTCAAGTGCACGAAACAGAGAAGGGAGGATAAAGTTACAGAGAGAACATAACAGAAATATCAGCTAAACACTTGTCTAAACAAGATTTGGGAGTAGGATGGAAGGAAGCAAAAAAGAATTCCCAAGGCTCAGAGGAAGGGAAACTTCTGAGAGGAAAATGTTTTCCAATTGCTGCTATAAACAATAGTGACAAGCTGAAATCACTGCCACTGCAGGCCATGTGGAGTCCTGTGATCCTGGAACAAGCCTCTGATGTGTTGTCATGGGAATACTGCAGAGAACATCCTGGTGAATCCCTTCCAGAAACAAATCCTGCCTGGATTTGATCACTCACAACCACTCCTCTGCTGAATGTACACAAGCAAAGGACAAGCTAGATATATCTGCCACACCTGCCATGTCAAATGGGGACTTTTGACAGTCAGTGACACAGAGGTAAATAAAAAATCTGGGATTTCTCAGGCCTGAAGTACTGAACTCTAAATAGCAGAGAACTACTGGGCTTTCCTGTACTCTGCACACTTCCCATGATGTGCCACGGGAGCACCTAAATCCCTTTCCTCAGCCAAACATCTGAATTACAGGATCAGCCTCACAGAATTTTTTTAAAAATCAGACTTCCATCATAATCTTCCACAGATTATCAGGAAAAACAATGTTGAAGGGAAGAGGACAGCTGGTAGAGGTCAGATTGGGGGCTTAACCTGGCAAATCAGACAGCTCTGGTGAGGCACCAGTGTGTGAAGGAATTTCTTCACCGGGCTTCACCACTACCACAGAGCAAAGTCCTGAACAGCCAGCACTGCAGCACACCTTCAGGGTGTGTCCAACCCCAGACCTGTTCTAGTCAGGAAAAGAAGTATTAGGAAAGGCTGACTATACCCTGGGAGAAAGAGAAATTATCTGAGCTGAGGCTTTAAATCTCTGCTCCAGTACCCAGCTTAAAAGAAAAAACAAGATTAAGGGAGATCCATACCAAAATACCCAATGTCCTGGTGATCTTGTCATCCACCAAATCAGGATATATTGGAAAGAAATCCCAGGGAACACTCTTCAGCACTGCAGGCCTGTGGCTTACTCCCATTAGCTGCTTTGCCTCTGTCCATCTTTGGAAATTATTCACGTAGGGAACTTATTTGCTTAAAGCTAGGCAGGAACTAACCAGCAATTCAGAGGAGGCCAGTGATCCCAAAAGGCTGGATTTTGTCAGGTAGTACCTGGCTGCCCCTTCATTTGTAAAATACTGATATTAAAGAGCACAGCACAATGCCCTGAGGATAACCATGGGATAATATTATGGGAGAACCTTCTCAGGATAATGAAAGCCCAGTGTGAGAAGAAAGTGTCCTGTCAGCTTAATAGTATTGAGTTTCATGAGATCATAAGCAAAATATACTCCAAGTGATCTCCTGAAGGAATGGTGCTGCCAGACCTTTACCTTTTGCTGGCATCTTCCTTTACAGGAGGTCCTTTTTGAAACAGGTTTAGATCACTCAGGGATCTTGAAGTCTCCTTTGTGCTGCCCGTGTTTTTCTGGCCGTTCTGCTTTTCCTTCTTCCTCTCCATCAAATTTTGCAGCCGCCTTTGCTGTTGCTCCTGATAAGCCTTAAACTGGCTTTTGAAATCTTCATTCACTTTCACGTCTGGCTCCATTGTTTACTAAAAGCATAACAAGGGGAAAATAAGAAGTGACAGAGAGCAGAGATCAGCACTGCTCTGTAAAACATCCCCTTCTGGCAGCTGCTCTGCAGCTTTTCCTCCCTGACCTCTGCCAGCCTCCCATCTCCTTCTCCTCCTCCTCTTCCTCTTCAGCCCCAGGGCCTTGCTTTGAGCACCCTTTTCCATAAACGGCTTTTAAACAGCCCTTCAAAAAAAGTTGTCGAGTCTTTTTCACTCCAGGATTCAAAAAGCAACGTTTCCAAATGTTCTTAAACAGACTTGTTTAAATAAACATTTTAACAGAGGAGCAGGTTGGGGCCAAATCCAAGCTAAGGTGGCAGCCAAGTCACACTGGCTAAAGGGAGCACGGAGAATTTGGGACCATCCAGCCTTCTTGCCCATGTCCAGGAAAGGTGTAAATCCCCCCATTTTTGGGTTAATGGGGGACTGACTGACAGAGGAAGAAAAATTTTTTTTTTCCTTATGTTTCCTTTGGGCAAGACGAAAGTGTAGCTTACACTTTTCCCCCAAATTTCTAATCACTGATTGATAACATTACATAACTAAGTAATGATATATTAATTATTAAGTATATTTAATTATAAAAATATATTATCAATTGATTATAAAAATAATAATATTGCTACCCAAACATTTTCTCAGGATGACTGAAGACAGTCCTCTGATAAACTTCAACTCCTTTCTCCTTCTGTTTGACATTTATTGTCAGCAAAAAACCCTACTGCACCTTTGATCTAGGAAAGCCAATACATAAATATCTCCAAAGGCACACCCTGCACTGAGTGATTAACACAGGGCCTTTCCCACACTTATGGAAAAACAATTATCCTGATTAACGCACCAAAATGCAGCATGTCCCTTTGTGTACCTTATGGGCAGAGAATCACCTGGACAAGGTGCACTGAGGATTGACAAGTGCAAAGAGCAGAGTCTGGTGCCTCTGCACAGCCCACAGAGCTCTGGGCATGAGGGATCAAAGAATTACTGAATCAGTGAGGTTGGAAAATCAATTTTAATGGATTAAAGTTGATTCTGAGACTTGGAAAAAGCCTGTAGAGATAAGGAGTCCATTCCATTTACTTAAACAAACTGGATATAGATTTTAGACAGTTTTTTTTGGTTTCAGTAACCTTTGGGTTGATAACTAAATTTATAATTAGATTGGACCTCTTGATAGGTTTAGCCACTGACCTTAAAGATAGCAAAGATGAGCAAGAACAGTAGTTGTGTCTGTTCTGAAAATATCCCAGAATTCTTAGTAGAGTAACTATTTTAGGCCTTAAACCACCTTCATTATTTTTCTCAGATTTTTCTTTACTTAGATTGCATTACTGAATAATTTATTATTTTATAATTTATTGAGTTATTTACTTATCCATAGGCCAGAAATGTGCACAGTACTCAAAGTGCAGCTCTATCACACAATGCTATGATGGAAAAACCCTCTCAGACCCTCGAGTCCACCCATTAACCCAGCAGCACCACCAAACCTTGTCCCTAAGTGCCACATCCACGTGGGATTTGAACACTTCCAGGGATGAGCAGCCTTTTCCAACGCCCAACCAGCCTTTGGGTTGTTAAAAATTACAATGTAATATTGGCTTTCACATTTATGTATTAGCCTATGCATGCTAATATTGACCATAAATATTTGGATATAATACAATGTATAATTCTATTTAGCTGTTTGTTAGCATAACATAATTATTAGTTTAGGTATGTACCGTATAGTTTATAGAAATAGTGGTGTGATGAATTAATTATATTGTAGGCCTTAGCAAAAACACTGTGAAAAACAAGGTTTACTTTCTTGGTAGATTTTAAAAGGTTTAATAAAAGACAGTAAGAGACCAATAATAAAGCAAAAGGTTATAATGGTCAGGTGCTTGGCATTTAGCCAAGAGCACACGTTGTTTCGGAGACACCTTTTAAATTTATTGCTCCGTTGTATATTCATAGATCTAGCATACATTTTCAAACTTTTCTACAAACTATTATATTCTAAGAATTATTTTATATGGCTACTCTTTGGGTCTGCCTTTTTAGAGTATGCATGTTTTTGGCTGTGGTTTTAATTTTTTTTATTAGTTTTAATTTGGGTTGTGGTTTTTATTTTTTACAGATTCTTGGTATTGGTAATAAGTATATTGGTATATTGGTAATAGTATACTATTAGTATATTAGTAATAGGTGTTTTTACTGGGTATTATTTAACTAAGCAGGTAGTATATTACAAAGACACTTTATTAGCTTATGTTACTCTTAAAGAAAACGATCTTAAAAAACTATTTTAACACTACACATATTGTATCCACTTAAATACTTGCGAAAAGCCAATACCATAATACGTATCTATAACAAACACAAAATGTTTCAAATGCTTCAATGTGAGTGAAAGAATGGTGGGAAATAATTCTGTTGGTTCTCATATCTGCTGAATGACCTCTCCAAGAGATAAGAAAACAGTGACAAAGCAGAGCACAGGAGAAGAATCCTAGAAGAATTTGTTAACCCCTTAGCAGAGGATGTGGAACAACAGGATGGAGACACAAGAAGAAATAAAACATATCTCGCAGGATGTTGTGCAGAGAAGTTAGACTGTAAAGAAAATAAACTGAAGAGTTGCTGAAATATCAAAACCTCACAAGAATGTCTGAACAATGTATGAAGCACATGAATATGTATGTACCTATAATGTATGTACCTAATGTAACGCTATACAGATCACACTCTTACCTTATATATCTTACAAAT
>VWZS01008191.1:158640-226285 GCA_013397075.1 Rhabdornis inornatus | reverse complement strand
CCCCCCCCGCCTCTTATTGGCCGCTTCCGCCCCGCCCCTCCGCCGGGACCACAACTCCCAGAGTGCCGCGCGCCCACCGACAGCCAATCCGGAGCGTGGCCGCGGCCACCGCTTCCTTATACGGGTGCGGGGGCGGGCGGTGACGTCAGCGCGCGGCGCTCCGCAGTGCGGCGGCGGCGCGGAGCGGCCGGCAGGGGGCGCTGCGGGGCCCCGCCTCAGTCAGGGCCTGCGCGCGTTCGCAGCTCCGAGACCCGGGTGAGGGTGAGGGCTCTGGTTTAGCCCCAAACGGTGCGTCTGGCATCGTCTGCAGGGCGGAAAAACAGCTACTGCCGGCTTCTGCAGCTTGTCTGCCCTTCGTTTCAAAAACTTCCCGCGGTGTCACACTGTGAGAGTCAGATGGAGACACACTGCTGGCAGCACCGTGGAGTGACAGGACAAGGGTGAACAGTTTCAAATTAAAAGGAAGGAGTTTTAGATTAGATATTGGGAAGAAATTGTTCCCTGTGAGGGTGGTGAGGCCTCAGCATAAGTTGCCCAGAGAAGCTGTGGCTGCTGCTGGATCCCTGGAAGTGTCCAAGGCCAGGCTGGATGGGGCTTGGAGCAACCTGGGACAGTGGAAGATGTCCTTGCCCATGGCTGGGGTTGGGATGTGTGCGAGAAGTCCCGCTGGGAAAAGCCGGTGTCCGTAAAGGAGACAGAGGGGTCCTGCAGCTTTATTGGGATAAAGGGAGAGAGGCCACTGGGGCACAGCCCGCGGGGTTTTCTCTTTCAAGGTTTTGGATGGTGTAGCCTCCTTTTATCCTAAACTCCTTTTATCTGAAACTCATTTTATCCCAAACTTCCTTCCCCTACTGGCCGAGGTACCAGGAAGGTGCATCCTTCCCAAACCTCCTGCCACATATCCCCCCTTGAACCTGTAATTTTACCCCAAATTCAGAAGTTCAGGGTTGTGCAGCCCCATTTGGCTGTTTCAGGAGCCAAACTGTCCGGGCTCTGGAACAAACCTGCTGCCCGAAGTTGGTACAGACATTAAATCCCATTTCAAAGCCATTAACAGCCATCCCCTCACCCATGGAACTGTTTGTAAAGACATCAGCACACATCTTCCCTGTTGTTGAGATGAGACAATCTTTAAGGTCCCTTCCAACCCAAACCCTTCTGAGATTCTGTGAAATTTGGGCTCTTACTTTGTCCTTTGTCGAAGAGCTTCCATCTGATGTCAGAATGATGGAATGGTTTGGGTTGGAAGGGACCTTAAAGTTTATCCCATTCCACCCCTGCCATGGGCAGGGACACCTTCCATCAGACCAGGTTGCTCCAAGCCCTGTCCAACTTGGAACACTTCCAGGACAGCCACAGCTCCTCTGGCTTTCCCTCAGTCTGATTTTCTTGCCGCTGAATTATGTCATTGACTATGTTTTCCCATATTTCAGCTTTCAAGCAGATCTCGATTTACCCCCACTGCGTGCCAGGATTTTGATGCCCAGAGACAGCCTAGAAATTGCTCCTGACTTAAACTGTACTCTGGAAGAGGAAGAAGAATCCACTGGGATCCCAAAGATGCCTAAAACCTTCTCCTAAATCTGAGAACAGATTGTCAGAGCAAAACAGTAAAGATAAATCCTTTTGTCTGTAAGCTCAGTGTTCGTGTGTAGTGTTTGTACCTCCCCATCTCCGAGCTGGGGGAAGGCAGAGCTGCTGCTCCTGCAGGGTCACTCTGCCACCGACATGTGGCACAAAATAAAGTGGCTCAGACAAGCACTGCATCTCTCTAAATGTGCTGCCCATTAACCCCTAATCTGGTTACCTTAATTGTCAAAGCCATTCGGGCCCTGCAGTCTGAAAGGGAACAAAAAAATCTATGCAATTACCAGCCCTGAAATTGAGTTAAAATCTTGTAATAAATTACAGTGAAGGCCACTTTCTCCAGTGGCTCTCAGAGGCACGTTTAATTCTCTGCTTCAGGGCAGAAACTCAATTAAAAACAAAAACTTATTTCATTTTAATTGCTGGCCTAATGAAACCTCTGTCAGCTGCAGCTTCCTTTTGTGCTTGTCCAGTGTCTCAGCTCTATGAGTGGCTTCTTGCTCTCTGCTAATGTGTGTGTTGCACACACATTATAGTAATATGTGTTTATTATAGGGTATATTTTAAGTGCAGCAGCAGCAGATGATGGCAAACATGGAAATGGGTAAAAATAACATAAATTTCTCTCTGCGAATCCACCTGCCATGGAGTGGATTAGATGTGGAGCATCACTGCTGCTCTGCTCTCCTGTTTTTACCAGGGTGGTTTGGGGTGTATAAAATGCACTGGGGTTGACACAGGGGAAGCCTTGGCATAGCCAGGGTGTTCCCATGGCCCTGTTTGTTGGTGAGGTGAGGAAATGAGCAGGAGTGTGACCACTCACCAGTGCTGATGCCCAAAAACTCTAATAAAACATTTAATCAGAAACACCTTTGGCAGAGGCCATTTCTGCTCCAGCAGAGGTGGTTTCTGCTCCACCAGGATCCTGCAGCATCCAGGTGGCACGTGGGTTGTTCAGATTTCCTGGAAAACACATGTATTCTTACAGCAGGGTCTCAGCCCTGGGAGCTGTTGTAGATGTTGTTCTCCAGCTGGGTGGAGATCATAGTGCTGCCAGGGAATGATGAACACCAGGAAAAGCAAAACAAAACCAGAGAGGTTACACTGAGCTCACATTTCCTGACTGTCCTCCTACACAAGCAAAAATTCCTAAAAGCCTGGTTCAAGCCTCTGGCGGGATGGAAGCAAGAGAAGAAGCTCCTGTAAGTGCCTTTTCTGCTTCTTGCTTGTAGACAAAGCCACACAAAAAAACCTGGCAAGGTCCTCTTTTGTTTTTGAAAGGTGGCCAGTTTGGGATGGGGATTAATTCCTGAGCTCAGCCCCCCCTTCCACTCTGAGGTACAGGATGGGGATGTGGACGCCAGTGCCGGGCTGATGTGGAGGGAGAAGAGTGTGGCAGAGGGAGAAAATGGATCTCAGTGAGCTGGAAGAGATCCCAAATGCAAATTTTGGGAATGGTTTGTCTTTGTGTGGGCAGAGGGGGTGTGAGGGGGAAGGTATTTAGCAGTCTTGAGTGTTGCAATGATCAGCAGGGTGGGCAGCTTTGGTTTCCTCCCAAAGGCGTGCAGTCACATCTGAGGGTGAACTTCCTTTAAAATATGATACAGAAAAGAAATTTTAAAAAGCTAATTCCCAGACAAGTCTTTTTATGGCACTTTCCCATGGCAGATCTCTGCTCTCCCACTGCTCCGTCTGAAGTGCTCTGCAGCACTTGCCAAAGAACAGTGTGAAAACATTTCAATCCAGCTCAAACCCATTTTTCTTTTCTTTTCAGCTGCCTGGAACTGCCTGGAATAGGTATTTGAGCAATTCCAGTCATGGGACCACAGCAGGTATGTCCAGGGCTTCACCCCTTACAGCTGCACATCCATTCTGAGCCTGTGGGGTGGAGGGGCTCCCCTTTTCCTGGGGTGCTTGTGGGGAGGGAGCCATCCCTAAAACCTGCAGATCCACCATGGGATATGTCCTCACTGGGATGCACAGCACAGCTGGGGACTATGTTCTCATTTCTGAGTGGCTGCAGATCTCTGCAGGGAGAAACAGATCCTCAAGGAGAGACTGGAGCTGTACAACCAGGCTTGTCTGGGATTGCTGGAAAATGAGCCCCAGAGGAAAGATGGGTAGCTTTGGCCATGGCTGAAAAAATGTGTGGTTTAGGGGTGGAGGGATGTTTACACGAGTTTTTTGCAAAACTGTTTTTTGTTTTGCTGTCAGAATCTGAAGATTAACCTTGATTTTTAAACTCCTCATTAACCTTCAAAGTGCCAACAGTACCAGGCAAATCCCATCTCCTACTCTGTGAAATGGACTCCTCGGTGACAGCTTTTTTCCTGAAAATCAGATCCCAAAAGTAGGAGGCTCCCAATCACTCACCATTTCCTGAAATCTGGGCTGCAGCTATCTAAACACTGACATCCACAGTTCCAGGGAGTGACCACTGCAGGGGTTGTCTCATGCCTTGTCTCATGCAGAATTGATTCCAGCAATGTTGTTCCAGCTGAATCTCTCCCTCTCACCATAATTCAGGACTGGATTCTGCTGCCTACATGTCCTCACCTTGGATGAGTCTTTGAGCAGCCTGGGATAATGGAAAGTGTCCCTGCAGGGCAAGAGGGTTGGAGCAAGATGATCTTCAAGGTCCTTTCCAACCCCAACCATTCTGGGATCCTATGAATTCTATATTTTCCACTTACTAATGCCTTTTACCAGAATCCATGTCTTCTAGTTCTGGAGTTGGCATGGGGAGGGGTCAGTGTCCTCCCAGGAGCAGGAAGATGTTCAGCATTTCCCTTCTGGGAACAGCCCCACTGACATAAAGGTGCTGGTGGCAGGTTCTTCTTTACCAAGAATTGAGACGCTGCTTTTTCAGTAGTGACCCAGGTGAATATAAGCAGCTCACAGTGAGCTGTGGTGGTGGATTTCCTGTAATTTGAAGCAGAAACTTCGCTAAAAGCTTGTGGTGTGTCAGGAGGAAGAAGTGACTTATATCAGAGGAAACCATGCTCATTCATTTTTATGTGTCTGAGTAAAGAAAGCATAACTTTTTTTTTTTTTTTTTTGTAATATATGTACATGTAGACAGCTATCCCCATGCTTAGGCCAAGGCCAAGTTGTTCAGGACACAAAATACTCACCAGACAGTAGCAGAAATTTAAACCTGTGAAATTCCATTACCTGAAGGGAGCCTACAAGAAAGACAAATAGGGGCTTTTTATAAGAGCATGGAGTGACAGGACAAGGGGGAACGGCTTCAAACTGAAAGAGGGTAGGTTTGGATCAAATATTAGGAGAAAGTTCTTTGCTGTGAGGGTGCCCAGAGAAGCTGTGGCTGCCCCTGGATTCCTGGAAGTGTCCAAGGCCAGGTTGGATGGGGCTTGAGGCAACCTGGGATAGTGGAAGGTGTCCCTGCACATGGCAGGGGTTGGAACGAGATGATCTTTCAGGTCCCTTGCAACCCAAATCATTCTGTGATTCTATGAACTAAGGAAAAACCCTCTGTGATGTGATGTTTGCTTCCTGTGTGAATTGCAACAACACTTTGATCCCTTTGCCTTGCTCCTAGGCAGCCACTGGTCAAACATAACCTTGGGAGTGACAGCAACAACCACAGACATGTGGCTGGGTGCTGCCAATTCGAGTGAGTACCCGTATGAATACCTGGATGAGGAGGATTATGATCTCTATGGCCCCTGCACCAAAGAGGAGGTGCTCTCCTTCAGCAGGGTGTTCTTGCCATCATTTTACACCGTGATCTTCCTGGTTGGAATGGCTGGGAATGCTCTCCTCTTTACTGTTCTCCTCATGTACATCAAGAAGAAAAAGAAGATGACTGAGCTCTATCTGCTGAACCTGGTGGTTTCAGACTTCTTCCTGCTGCTGACTCTTCCTTTCTGGGCTCTGCACATTTCTCAGTGGGTCACCTGGGACACCTTGTGCCCATTCTTAAATGCCATGTACACTCTGAACTTCTACAGTGGCATCTTCTTTGTGAGCTGCATGAGCCTGGACATGTACCTACGGATAGTTCATGCTTGCTCTCCTCACAGCTCCACGGTGTGGAGGAATTCCATCCTCATCTTGTTGGTGATGTGGATTCTTTCCATAGCTCTCTCCATTCCTGATGGCCTCTTCACCAGAACAAGGCAATTTTACAACAAAACCATCATGTGCACCCAGGATTACGGCCAGGAACACTTATTTTGGAAAGTTGTCTTTCGGGTGATTCAAAACACCCTGGGATTCCTTTTCCCCTTCCTCTTCATGACGTTCTGCTACTCCCGCATTGCGTGTGTCCTCAACACCTCACAGATACCTGGCTCCAGGAGAGCTCTCTGCTTAGTCCTTACTCTGGTGGGGGTCTTCTTTGTGCTGTGGTGTCCTTACAACATTGTGCTCATCCTCCACTCCCTGCAAGATGTCGGTGTGATCAGGAGCTGTGAAAGCAGTAGGACACTGGACTATGCCCTGCAGATCACGGAGAGCTTGTCCTTTGTCCACTGCTGTCTCAACCCCTTGCTCTATGCTTTTGTGAAGAAACGGTTCAGGGCGTATTTGTGGAAGATCCCTCAGGCCATTTTTAGGAGAGGAGCTTTCTTTTCCATCCAGGACTCCCAGACGAGCCCGTCTTGCAGCAGATACACAGCTCAGATAGAAATGTTGAGCATCACAAATGCATCATAAATATTTACATTATTTACATTATGTGTGTGCCCTCTGTGCTGTATTTTACAAGTCCTGTCCATGATGGAGTTGGTGTGAGCCACAGCACTGTGTAACCAGATAGTTCATTGTAGCCACAGCCTCGAGATGAGCACTTTCCATACAGGGGTTGGAAAAGTACATGTTGGATCTGTTTCTGTTGCATGTGGAATTATTATGAAATATTATTATTATTCTTCCACACTAGTGGAAGAAACCCAGTTTCCATCTGGAGTATGTGAGGCAGTGGCAAATAAAGAAGCAGATTTTCAATCTGCTTTTGTTGTGCTTTAAAAAATGCAAACTGAAACTTGAGAAGAGATTCTCCTCCTCCCTGTCTGAGGAATGGATTTCCATGCTCATCCATCAGGCCAGAAACTCTGCCAGGGGATGGCTTTGCTTCTCTTGGCTCTTAGCATTTGCCAGATGATTTAACCAGGATAATCTCATTTTCTACCAAAACATACAACAGGAAGGACTGGACACCTTTAAGCTGAGTTGTTTTCTGTCACGATGAGCTGTGCCACACTCAGACCTGCAGGGAGCTGTGATTCTCCAAAGAGCAGAGCCTAGGTTAGAGATCAGTTCAATCATCAGCTGGTTTGAGACCAATTTGACCAGAACAAAGTCTAGCCCAGTAACAATCACTGAGAAAGAGATAAAAAGTGTGCTCAGCAGAACAGCGGTGGAGGTATTTGCCTTCCAAGATCCAGTTTGACAAGATAAAAAAGATCCATAGATACCACCTGGAACATAAATATTGGCTTTGAAACAGCACAGAATGAGAACATGGCCTGAACAGAAGAGCACAGAGAGCTGATGGTCAATTCTTATTACCCAGTGCAGCTTTGAAGTTCAAGGTTCTGAGTTTGCTGACTTTTCTTTAAAGGCGTTATTCACCCCAAATGCTCCTGAACCTTAAATGGTCCCTTTCCATCCTATTAAGTCTAGAAGTTGCCTAGAGTTGTACAAATAAAATTATTAATTTAAGAGAAAGCGCTCATCACCTTTATTTTATTGCTACATAAGGTTACAGGACTGTGAAGGGCTTTGAGTTGATCACTGCTGTCATTTTTCTTCCTAACATTGCTACAGTGTTTTTCCAAAATGGTAAGATTGGGAATTTTCCTTAAAAAAAAATAAAGCCAGAATAAATATTTATCTGATGTTATGATATGGCCTTCACTCCCTGGGTCAGGTCACTGGAGGGAATGTGGAAAGGGACAGCAGCTGGGAAGCTAAAAAGAAGATGAGGATTGTGATCTCAGACAGAGAAAGGCTCTTGGGACTCTGACAAACTTATGATGGGATGCTCTAGGGAAGAGCAAAGGTGAGGAAATAGAGGGGAGTTAATGTCACTCTCCATCCTGCATGAGAAGAAGTTCAAGCACCAGAGGCTGGGACAGGCTGTGGTGACAGTCTGGGTAGATCAGAGGGCAGCACCCAGAGGAGCAGTGCCAGGTGGGACATGGGGCCCCTGGCATTGTCCCCAAACCCCATCTGGAGAGAGGTAACAGGGGAGTTTGAGAAGCAGAAGGGAAAGTGAGTAAAGCAGAAGTGCTGTGGTCCCTATGGGCACTGCAGGGCTGGGTGGGACATTTGGAGACTCTGGACTCCTGTGGTGCCAAATGCAGTGACTCAAGCTCTCCTCACTCGTGGGGCAGCTCAGCTGCTTTGCTTTGCACTCAGACAGAGCAGTAGCACTTGCACTGTTCATTGGCAAAGCATTCCTGGGACACCATGTGCTGTGAAGAACACCAAAATGTCAGAGACTTTTCCTTCTCTTGGCTTTTGAGACCAAATCAGCTCAGCTGTGACCCCCTTCCCTTGGTCCTGTGCTCATTTCCAGTAGCATTTCCAACATCCACTCTTGGTTTCATTTTTTAGTGGGTGTCCACAGCCTGGTCTTAAAGGCAGAAATCACAGAGTGGGATTCTCTGAATATTTTTCTTAAAAAATCTGGGCTCCATGCAGCCTAGAGAAGAGAATTTGCCTCATGCCAAAACCCATCCCCCTAATACTCCAATGGGATTCCAGCGTACCTTCCACCTTAAAAATCTTCTGTTCATCCAGGGACAAGTTCACTCTGGAGCAGTGCCAAGGCAAACACTCGCTGCCAATGAGGACAGAGGCTGTCTGCTCTGTGTCTGCCCATCAGCTGCTCGGTGGGGATAAAATGCACATTCCTGCCCCAACCTGTCTCTAGTCCCAGCTCCTGGACGGGCACAGAGCTGTCATGGTACTCTGGGTGATTCTCCTCTGTGCCTTGGTGTCATCACTGCTTAGTGGGCTCTATGTCCTGGGTGTGTTTCGGAGACGGAGACACGATGAGCCGCCCTTGGACAAAGGTACCGTTCCCTGGCTGGGCTATCTGCTGGAATTCCAAAAGGACAGCTCAGAGTTTCTCAAAAGGATGCAGAAGAAACATGGGGATGTTTTCACAGTGCTGATCGGTGGCTATTACTTCACCTTTGTGATGGATCCCTTCTGCTTTGGCACCATCGTGAAGGAATCACGATCTAAACTGGACTTTATGACTAATGCAGTTCAGTTGGTCCTGCGGGTTTTTGGCTACAAGCCCACTGAAGCCACTCACAACATAGTTCATACATCAAGCACAAAGCACCTGATGGGAGATGGCCTCACTGACCTCATACAAGCCACCATGGAGAGCTTTCGGAAGCTGCTGCTTTTCAACCTGAGCTCAGGGGAGAAGAGAGTGTGGCAGGAGGAAAACCTCTTCCACTACTGCTACAACATCGTCTTCAGAGCTGGGTATCTGGCTCTGTATGGCACTGAGCCACCCCGAGGGGCAGGGGACAAGGAGAAAGCTGAAGAGCAGGATCGCCTCCACTCGGACCAGGTCTTCCAGGAGTTTCGGAAGTACGACCGCCTCTTCCCTCGCCTGGCCTTTGCCCTGTTGCCTCCCAAGGACAAAAGAGAAGCTGAGCGGCTGAAGAGACACTTCTGGAACACGCTGTCTGTGAAGAAGGTCTGGCAGAAGGACAATATCAGTGGCTGGATAAGTGATCAAGACCAACTTCTGGCAGAAAATGGTATCCCCGAGTACATGCGGAATCGTTTCATGTTCATGCTCCTCTGGGCATCCCAAGGCAACACGGGCCCAACTGCCTTCTGGCTCCTCTTGTATCTGCTGAAACATCCAGAGGCTCTGCAGGCTGTGAGAGATGAGGTGGATAAAGTCTCAAGGGAGAGTGGGCAGGAAGTAAAGGCAGGGAGCCCCCCAGTTACTGTCACCAGGGACATGCTGAACCAGACTCCTTTGCTGGACAGTGCTCTGGAGGAGACCCTGAGGCTGGTGGCAGCCCCAATGCTGGTCAGAGCTGTCCTCGAGGACACCTCCCTGAGGACAAGCAGTGGGACAGAGCTCACCCTTCGCAAGGGAGACAGGGTGGCTCTGTTCCCACGCATCTCCGTGCAGATGAACCCAGAAATCCACGAGGAGCCTCACAAATTTAAATATGACCGTTTTGTAAACCCAGATGGCACCAGGAAAGATTTCTACAGAAATGGGAAGAAGCTGAAATTTGTCAACATGCCTTGGGGGGCAGGAGTTTCCACCTGTCCTGGACGGTTCTTTGCTACTGCTGAAATGAAATTGTTTGTGTTCTTGATGCTGAGTCACTTTGACCTGGAGCTGGTCGATGAGGAGGAGGAGATCCCAGCCATAGACATCAGCCGCTGGGGATTCGGGACGGTGCAGCCTGTCCGTGACATTCGGTTCAGATACCGGCCACGCTTTTAACCTGGGGACTCCTCCTGGTGCTGTTTGTTCTGCTGTCACCTATGGGACAAATTGTCTGATCCCGTGGTTATCAGATCTATGCAGCACCAACACTGATATGATCTTGTTTGCTCAATCTTTATTGTGGCTTTTAATGTTTACCTCCTCCCCATGTGCTGCTGCTGTGTTGTTGGGTTGGTTATGAGATAGAAATCTGCACAGAGAGACAAAATGTGCCCTGCCAGGCTACTCCCAGCCCCATCCCAGGGGCCATCAGCCTGTTGAAAGCCAAGAGGAGCACAGGGGTCAGATTGGCAGGTGGGAACACAAATTCAGGGCTTCCAAGGAACAAGGGTTTTGTCCAGGTTCCTCCCAGGGCTGCCCCAGCAGAGCATCAGCCCCACGGTCCTGACACGAGTCCCGTGGAGATGTGTCATCTCTGGATCACTACCTGGGATAAGGAGGATTGTGTCAAGGCAGGGGAGACATCCTATGGTGTGTAGGGGAAGAGCATTTTGGGATTGCACAGGATTTATAATAGAGTGTTTGGGGGAGGAATCAAATGGGGAAAAAGGAGGGATTTAGGTGATTTAGGGAGAAAAATTGAGATGTAAGGGGGTGAAAAGGGCTGGTTGGTGCAAATAGGTGACTGGTCCATAGACTTGTCTGGTCACACCCTGTTACCTGATCATTTATTTTCCACATGAAGTATCATTGGCAGGATGGCATCAGCTTGTGGTGAACCCCTGAAAGGTCAGAGAGCAGCAAATATGCTCTCCAGAGATGTAAGAATTTCCTTGGGGTTTTCAAATTGTCTTGTTTATGGTTCCTTTCTTGTATCTGATGAGGCCCCCAAATGGAGCAACCTCAATCCCTTATGGGCTACAGCCACTGTGACCTTATAGCCCTCAAATATATGTTTTATCTACTGGATCAGTGCAGAATAAAACTTTGCTCTACAAGTTCTGCTTTGCTTTATTACCCTTCAGCAACTCTCACCACTTCCTTACAGAAGTTAAATCCAAGCCCCTCCTGTGTGGAGAACAGTGAATTGATTTTAATGCTGACACTAAGCTTGGACTTTGGAGATTATTTGTGGTCAAGGAGTGAAACTCAAACATTTTCACACGTGTCCAAACATCAGGTCCTGATTCTGCTTTGTTCTGCTAAGAACAGGGTGATGTAACTGCATGTTAGGGGCACACTATCCCAGCCTGCCAGAATGGTCATTAGCCCTGACCTCATGGTGGTAGTGGGAATTCAGGCAGAAACTATCAAGCAGTTGTGACAGAACCAAAGAAAACAAAAACTACCTGTAAGGCTTGACTGTGACAGCTGATATCCAGCACCTTTTCATTCCTTCCATGCTCCATCTACAGCTCTCACCTATTTTTTTGTCACCCATGGGTTCACTGCTCTGAAGCCCTTCTCACATTTTGGTCAATTCAAGACCAGATCATGCCCAGGAATGCCTCAGGGCAGCTGGGCAGCTCAGAGCCATCATCACATCCTGACCAAGTGATGTCCTCCTTCCAGAGCTCTAGGAAAAGGACTTTTCACGTGGCTGTCTTGCATGGAAGCGGTTCCCAGTGTATACTGTCTACAAAGAGCCCATGTAACCTTTCCAAACCTTTCCAAACCATACCTAGTCACAAAAACAAGCCCAGGTCAGAGTTGAGGGACATGCTGCACAAATGTGGATTGGGGTTGGGGAAGGAGTGTAAAAGTTATGGCAAAGATTAAGCAGAAAAATCTGGCTTTATTTACTCATCAGAATGGTTTATTTAACCAGACAGTGTTGAGTCTATAAAAGAGCTCAGACATGCTCAAATGCATGCAGTTGTGAGAGGCAAAAAAGAAAAGAAGTAATATATGGAAGAGCATGAAAGCTCCAAATGAGTTAATCTACAATTAAGGTTTGCTTAGATAGGTTTTTTACTTGGCACTGAGCTTTCCATCCCAAAGTGCACCAGCAAGAGCAAAGAACCAGCCCGTGCCAACAAAAACCTGACTGGATTTGTGAAATAAGTTAAATTGGATGGGATCCAGAATTTTGAAAGGTTTCCTGGGGGCAGCCCTCACTGCAGTGTCTGTCTTGTGTAACTCTCCTCTCCTCCCAGAGAACTGAGCACAGAGTCTGGCCCTAAGCCCTTGGGTTTCTCTCCTGTAGCACACAGTGAAGACAATATCACTTCAACATTCCAAATTCTACAATCTATAGAGTTGGTGCCTGCTCTCCACAACACAGGGAAAGCTGCTCTGCTCTCAGTCCCAATTCCTGCTCTGCATGCTCACCAAGGGAAGGAGTCACAATGCTCCCTTATTAGGTTTGGAACAATATGGGTTAAACTTGCTTAAACTTGTTGGAAAAGAGTATCCCTGGATAAACAGCTTCACTTTTCTATTGACCTGTAACACATTAGAGACTGTTTTCCTGTTTTCCTTCCTCTAAACACAGCCAGACACAGCTCTGAGAAAGCCTCCTCTTACTGCTGCTCCTGTGGAAAATTGAGGGATACATCAATCACCGCAGAGAAACTCGAACACTGAAGTTATGAGTACAAAGCAATGACACAGCCAACACCATCCTTTGCAGAGGAAAGCAGGGTTTGAATGTCAAAGAGGAACATGACATTTCAGGATTTTTAAGAAGAATTAACACACTCAGCCTTTGCCAGGGACACTGCTGCCACATCTCCAGGTAGATGTGTCCCAGCTCAGCTTCAAAACAGCAAAGTCTCTTAGTGGTACAAAATCTGCACGTTACAAGGTCACTGCTGGGTTTGCTGCCTTCACTGCCCAGCGTCCCTGTTCCCCCCACGAGTCACACATACACAGAAACAGCCTGTGGCAGGCAGGACACACGGGTAAAACACAGTGGGGCCAGGCAGAGAGCAGCTCCCCAGCTCAGCTACTGCACCACAGCTTGGCAGGAGGGTTTGGTACCGAACACTCGGTGCAGGAGGGCACAGGGAGGCAATTCCCATCCATCACCACATCCACGTCACTGTGCAATCATGAGGCCGTACTTGGAGCACAGCAAGCCCCTCTTCTTTTCCCGTTCCATGAGGAAATTCCTCAGTTTGGTGGTGGGGAAGGTGACCAGTGCCTGCTGCCTGTTGTCCAAACCTGTCTCCTGGAGCCAGGGGCTCTGAAGGCACTCGGAGGCTGACAGCCTTCCCCTAGGACAGACAGAGGAGAGGGGTCAGCCAGGGATCCCTGCTGTGTCAGGAGGCTCCTTGCAAATGGAGAGAAGGGACAACACCCAGGATCTGTCTGGGAGCACAGCCAGGCTCTTACCAAGGGTTTGCACACAGAGTGCTCTGGAGGAAGGACACGGCTCCCCCGGACAGACCCGCATAGCACCGTGTGAGCTTCAGCCTCCCCTTCCTGGCTGTTCTCAGGAATTCACAGGGTGCCTCCGAGCTGACGGGGTAGTTGGCACTCAACCTGCCCCAGAAGAAGAGAATTGAAAACTTGAAGCTGCCTCCAGCTCTGGGGCTCCCAGCATGGGGAGGATGTGGAGCTGTGGGGTGAGTCCAGAGGAGGACACTCAAGTGAGCAGAGGGATGGGGCACCTCTCCTTTGGGGAAGAACTGAGACAATTGGGATTGTTCTTTCTGGAGGAGGAAGATTGTTCATCAGGGAGAGCTTAGAGCCTATTCCAGTGCCTCCGAGAGAGTTGGAGAGGGACTTTGGATAAGGGCTTGTAGTGGCAGGACAAGGGGGAACAGTTTTAAATTAAAAGAGGAGAGGTGTAGATTAGATATTGGGAAGAAATTCTTCCCTGTGAGGGCAATGAGGCCCTGACATAAGTTGCCCATCCATCCCTTCCACCTCCCAGCTTTCCATGACATTCCAAAGAAGGGGCACAGCTGAGATTAACTCTCTGAAACTGATTTTAAAGTCAGTAACAGTGCAGGGAACAATCAGCTGACTCACATGATGAAGGCTGTGATTCCAATGGACCAAATATCAGTCTGGGGAAGGGCTCCTTGCTCTGTCAGCAGTTCTGGAGCTGGAAAAGTAAACTGGTATGAGCAAGCTCCTCTCCAACACACTGAGAGCAGCACAAAGGCAGTGGATACCTTAATATTTTGCTGCCTTCCCAAGAGGGAAGAAGAGGCAGCTCCCAGGACAGGGAGCTGGTTGAGGAGCTTCCACAGGGATGCCGATTGCAGTGAAACCATGAGAACCTCTGGGCAGATGGCAGCAATGCTTTATCCCTGGATAAATGGACACATGGATGGCAGCCAGAGTGGCATCGCTGTGGACTCTGTCCCCTGTGGTCTGCAGTAGGACAGCTGTCACCACTCACTGCTCCCACAAACCCACACTGTCACTGGAGAGCAGCATCTGGAAGGCTTTTCTTGCTGGGACCACCTGCTGCCTTGACCAATGTTTGTGTCTTTCTGTTTATTACAGACTGCAGATAAGCCCCAAGTGGCTGTGACTGAGCTCCACTCACCCATGGTTTCCACATAGTCCAAGCACTTGTCCATGGAAATAAATTTGTCTGGTGTGTAGAACTGTGCATTCCCAAAATCCAGGAGTTTCAGCAGGTTGGGCTCAGTGATGATCATGTTCTCAGACCTGAGGTCCAGGTGCAGGATGTTGTGTGCATGGAGGTACTCGGTGGCACTGAGGATCTGCCACAGGTAATCTCGGACCTCCACCTCTGAGTACGATGTCCTGGTGGGAGAGAAGGGATAGAAAACACAGGTGTCCTGTCTGCACGCCCAAAAATGCCTTTCTACACCCACTGTCACCCTCCCCTGGGGGTCTGATCCCATCAGACCCTTGAAAGTCAGGAAGAAACAACTCTAGTTTAGGAAATCAGCTCTGTGTGGAGAGGCTGGTGCATCCTGTGAGTCAGGTTTACAGATGCAAGAAGTTCAGGGTGTTGTGGAGCTGAAAGAGAGAAAGCAGATCTGATGCCCACCATCCTCTTTTTTAATCACAGGATTTCAGCAGATCCATTTTGTGCCACTGTGAAAAGCAGTGAATCTTCCTGACCCACAGTAACCTCCATGTTATGGTGTTGGGGTTAACAGGTGTTGGTGTAAAAAACCCTTCATATATCACATTATGGGAGATAGAGTTTCATATCAACCACTGTAAACTGCTTTCAGCATCTCAGCTGGGTGGCCCTGAGTTGTTCCATTGTAGGGAACTCATGTAATTTTTTTATCTCACAAGAAGATGCAGAACAAACTCTTTACAAATCCCATGTGCAATGACAGCACACTGGAACAGATGGATAGGGATGATCTCAGTTTTTCAGGAGCAAGCAAGAGGTATCTTCCTCCCAACAGCAGCCCTGACTGGGAACTCTTCTCTCCTGTTAGATCCCACAAACCTGGGGTTTTGAGCTTTCTGTGCTTTCTGGCACTGACCCCCTGGAGAACACTGCTTTTGACCTGAGGCCCTGGAGAAGGCTTCCAAATTTGAGTGATGGGTGTGTAGTTAAATAGAAGTGTGTGCTTACACATGGTGAAGGGTTTTAAATTTGAGGTTTTTATAATATAGTAATAGGTATGGGACAAGATGGAGGATTTTGGGTGGTGTCTCTTTTCGCTGTTCATCTTCCTTTTTTGTGATTTCAGGCAGTAGTTTCTGGTTGGTCAGTCAGTGTCACACTGAGGGTCATGGGAATTTGGTTATTGGGTTAAAAGTATAAATAATATAGGTGTTAGTTCTCTATTGAACTGTTTAAATTTAAGAGACCGTGTAGCAGCTGGATCTGTCTCCAATTTCCTTGCTTCTAGCAGGTAGCTGGAAGTGCTGCTGAACACTCTGTACTTTTTGATAAGTTTTAATAAACAACCAAGCCTAAACACAAGAAAATCAGTTTCCTTCGTGTATTTGTTAATCCTGGCTCTGAGTGAAGGCAGAAGAGATTGAGACAAACCACTAAGTGGTGCAAAACCCCCACTGCTGTTACACCCCCCTGCTCTTACCGTAGTGCCAGGGAGTGGAGCAGCTCCGGCCCCACACACATCTCCTGGATCAGCACCAGGTGCCGTGGGCTGACATAGGCACCCTTCAGCTGGGCTATGTTGGTGTGGTGGAGCTTCCTCAGCACCTGGTACTCCAGCAGCACAGCCTGCTTGTCCTCTTGCCAGTAAGGGATGATTTTAGCAGCCAGCGTCTTGCCGCTCACCTTCTCCCGGCACTGCCGGACGATGCTGAACCGGCCCCTGGCACAAGGGAACACAAAGGCAAGTTGAGCTTCTCTTCTGTTCTTTAAAACCACCAGGATCCCATGCTTGTTTTCATCTGTGCCTGCTGGGGAGTTATTGCATCTACTGTCACAGTTTGCACATCCTCCTGTGTCTTTAAACTGTACAGTCACTTTAAATTATAGGAGTGAGAGCTTAACTCCTCTGGTGAGAGAGGAGAGAACTACCTCTGTTGGAAACAGAAATATGTGTCTTTCTTCTAGGCAGAGAAAGTTGAATCCCAGCACTCTGACTGAAGTGGTGTCTGCAAAGGTTGGTGCAGCAAGGACAAGAAATTTTGTTAGCCCTGGGCTCATTTCATGATAAATCAAGTGGCTGCCCCCCTTCCCAGCACATCTGTTATGACAGGACAAGGGGGGAATGGTATTAAACTAAAAGAGGGTTGTTTTAGACCAGATGTGAGAAAAATGTGGTTTTTTTACAGTAAGGATGGTGAAACAACCTGGCCTTGAGCACTTCCAGGGATGGAGCAGCCACAGCTTCTCTGGACAACCTGTGCCAGGGTCTCTCCACCCTCACAGGAATCAGTTTTTTTTCCTAATATCTAATCTAAACCTGCTCTCTTTCAGTTTGAAGCCATCCCCTTGTCCTGTCCCTAAATCCCCTTATAGAAAGTCCCTCTCCATCTTTCTTGTAGGCTCCCTTCAGGTTCTGGCAGGTGCAGTTAGATCACCCTGAAGCTTCTCTTCTCCAGGCTGAGCAACCCAAATTTTCTCAGCCTTTGTTCACAGGAGAGTTGCTCCACCACATGTGGGATTTCCCTGTGGGTCATGAAGAACTCAGTTGGGTTCTCTACCTTTTGATCTCGGTTTGGAAGGCGTAGGTCTGGTAGGTGGGGAAGGGCTCAGGAGGTGTGATCATTTCACTCTCTTCTTCAGGGGCAGCTGCTGGGAACTCCTGCGTGGCAGCACGAGGCTCTGCAGGGACAAAGGGATAGGGGTTACATGGGAAAACAGCTCTGTGTCGAAACTGGAGCCTCTCTGGGTCTCCCCCGCTGTCTATGAACAACAAGCAGAGCTTTCTCCAGGTGTTCCAGCTGTGGAATGCAACAGATTCTGCTCTGTCCCCTCCAAAAATTCCCTGATACTCCAGACAGAATGAGATGGCCACTCCAGACAGAGTGAGATGGATTCCACATTGTGTGCTATGGTATCAAACATCTTAGCCACTGCTTCTTATTTTCTCATACAACAAATCCTCGGGATATGGTAAAAACTGACAAGAAATTGGAAACTCCTTGTGGTTGGACATTTCAGAGCAGCAGCTGGAACTTGGTGCTCTGGTTCTGGTGTGTGATTGTGTCCAAGCACTCTCTGAAATACTAAAGCATCCCTTTAAAGCATCTGGTTGGAAAAGCTGAATACACTGGGATATGACAATAAGTCCTGAGAAAAAGGAAAGCAGAGGACTTGGGGTGAGTTAAAAATATCTCTGTGAACCGATTCTACAGAGCAATCCTCTCCATTGGGAGGAAGTTCCAGCTAGACCATCCTTCTGTTTCTTTACAGAAAGAACATTTCCTTTGCTATGAGGATATGTTTGCTGTGGGGCCATGGACCTCTTAATTTTAAAAACATGTGTGCAGTAGTCACAGTAGTCAAACAGGTGATAAAAATAGTAAATCGAAATTTCTTTGCTTCAGAGACAAAATACAGCTGGAAAATTCACGACAGAAGGACAATAATTCCCAATGGAAAACACCAGAATAGACAAGTTAACTACTGAATTTAGGATTGAGTCCATAATATAAGCAAGTCCAGAGTTTTCAGCAGTGCAAGATCTATGTCAGTAGATAAATGCCTCCAGTAAAATATTTATTGCACAAGACCCATTTCCTCAATCTCAAATCAAAACTGTGTCTTCACCAGGTAATCTACAGTTCCCAGGTTTTTGTTTTATTATTAAATTTTATATAGTCACACATTTTTTATATTTACATGATGTTGTTATCTTATTGGGGTTTTTAATAGGTTTATACCTATTTCCCTGTGTCCAGAATTGGAAAATAATTAGAAAATAATTTAATTTTAGATGCAAAAGCCCCAAACAACCCTGAGCCAAGTGGAATTAGCCTTGATTCACTTGCTCTTGGCTTCTGGGTCGACATCTAAAAGGATGCAGTGGGTTTGATGCAGGAAAATCCCAACATTTTCTTGGTATTTGGTCTTACCCATGTGATCCTTCCCAGTGATTTTCACTTTGGCAGAGGGGTGGCTGTAGGGTCCTGTCCCTGCCTTGCTGGTGCAGGCTGTCCTGAAGTGGTAGATGAACCCCTGGGGGAGATTTCTGGCATAGTAGCAGCAGTCAGTGATGTCAGAGGCAAGAGTTGTCCACTCCCCATCTTAAGAAAGAAAAGAGATCAGGACTCATTTTAAGGTAGTCACAATGGGTTGGAGGTTTTCTGAGATTTGGGGTTTTGTTGTGTTTTTTGGGTTGTATTTTTTATTCCCCACCAACTTTGCTTATGTGCTGGCAATGTGGAGAAACCAACTTACCGTGGCCAACTTTGGGGCTGTACCTGTTATTCTTCTTTAAAATCAGCTGGTTTATATCTGATCAAGTTCCAAGTTGTGCCAATATTGTTCCAGAGGAGTGGTGAAATTTTACTGTATTTTTTCTCTTTATCTAATTCATGCCACTAAACTCTACTGGGAATATACATCAAGAACTCCAAACAAAAGATAAATCATGACTTTTTTTCCCACTGGCCCTGTCTTGAATCCAGTTGAGACCATGAGGTGCAGGATTCCTGAACAGAACCATCCACTAACACCATCCCAGCAAACCCAGTGTTTGACACATGGGCAGTTTTATTCAGCTTTTATGAAAGTCAGATGATTTCTCATGGAACTGGAATTGTAGGTAGGTTCTGGACTCATTATTCATGGGACTAAGTTAGGAAGGAGAAAATCCTCAGCAAACATTTAATCACCATTCCCCCCACATGACATGATGCTGTGTCCCCTGTTTTGCTGCTGTGCCCAAGGCTCAACACAACTCCCTGCAACTGCCTGAGATTAAACCTAACCTTCCATTCAAATAAACTCTGGCAAAGAGCCTCAAACCATTGGATAAGCAGCAATTCCCCACCCAAACCCAAGGTATAAATTATTTTACAGGGTACTGCTTGAACTGGGCGCTGTTTGTGCAAGAGGGAGCAGATACAGCTCAGAAATAGAGAAAAATATGTGCAGAAGTAGCATAGAAAAGCCTGTTTTCAAATAATGGAAAAACAAGGAATTTATTCTTGATTATCTTAATCCTCCTGTGTTCAGGAGAGCAGGATTCTGCATGTTCCTGCCAAATACACAGAACACAGTGGAAAATTGTAGATGCTGTTTCCCATTTTTCTTCCTAACTGGAAGAACTTGTGTTTGTATCCTCCCCAAAATCTCTCCTATGATAGTGTCAAAAAGAATAATGAAAAAAAAAGGGTGTTGGGGGGAAAGTGACTCACAGCAGCTCCAGAGGGAAAGGGCAGAAAGCTGCTGCCCATGCTAATCCAGAAGGGAGTGTCTATCTGTTTGTTTGTTTGGATAATTAAGTGAAGGAACATGGAACAGCTGAATCCAAGGGGCTGTGTTTATGTGGCTGCAGCAGGAATTGCTATCATACAGTACACTCATAATAACAACAGCAAATCCATCCCAAGGGAGACAGAACAGCCTTGGGGATTTGATACAAAGCTTTTGTAACTAAACAGGAAAACATCCCCTTTTGACAAGGGCAGATAGTGACAGGATGAGTGGGAACAGCTTTAAACTGTGAGAGACTTAAATTAGATGTCAGGAAGAATTTATTATTCAAAGGGTGGTGAGGCCTTGGCACAGGGTGCCCAGAGCAGCTGTGGCTGCCCCTGGATCCCTGGAAGTGTCCAAGGCCAGGCTGGACACTGGGGCTTGGAGCACCCTGGGATAGTGGAAGGTGTCACTGCCCAAGGCAGGGGGGCTGGAATTAGATGATTTTTAAGGTGCCTTTCAACCCAAACCATTCCATGACTAAATGATCCTCTGACTTTCATCAGCCTCTGCACCAAGCCTCAAAAGAGAATATCAAAGGGGTGATGCAGTTTTGTCAAACTTTAGTTATCTTGTCCTGGCTCTTTGCCCTAAGCTTCCTCCATATTTCGTTTCCAATGGGAAAAGAAAGCACAGCTGTTCAGCAGAAGATTCCCTGTTTGATAAATCATCTTTGTCCAAGAAAGCCTGAGCCTGGGATGATGTTGTTTCTTTAGTGTCTAATTTTGTCACGTTACTCAGGGTTGCATATCAGACTGGGCATTTTCTCCTGTAGCTGCTCACTTTTTGGTTGTAGCTTCCATGCAGCCTTGTTTGATTCACACTTTAGCAAAGCCTTGGTGTGAATATGCCAATTCCAGGCTGGTTTAACCAGCACAACCCCTAACTTTTACATGGTTAAATCATACCTGTATGAATCTCATTCCTAACTCTAAACTGGGGAATTAAACCAGGCTGTTTCTGAATTACAATAAAATCATATCCTAATAATTATCTTAATATCCAGCTGGTGAAAAGATCATCCAAACTGAGATATTCCTTGCAAAGCACAAGGACAGCACTTTACCTTCAGTCCTGCACTGGACAGTGTAGTGGACAGGGGTGTTGGTTTCCACAGGTTTCCAAACCAGCTGCACTCCATCCTTGTAGACCTCCACAATGTCAGGGGGTGGAGGGCTGGGGGGAACCTCTGTGGAGAGGAGGCACAAACCCCATGGGTGTTAACAGCAGCACTGCTGTGATACAAAACTCTACAACCAGCATGTCTCAGATACAGATATTATTTATATATATATATATAAAACGTGTAGGTTTTTTATGTATATATACACACAGCTAGTAGAACAGCAATTTTACCATCCCTAATTTAAACTCTGTACTAAGATTTTGTCTTGGAGTGGCTCTTAGTCCAGGAGAGAAAATAGAGTGAAGAAGAAGGAATGAATCCTGCCTGGACAGGCTGTGGACCATAGCAAGGGAGAGATCTTCCTCTGCACCCATGTGCAGAAATCTCACCTCAAAAGTTTTGACACATTACATTTTTGGGGGCAGAAGTACTTAAATACCTATTTCTGTAGCTACTCCTCTCACCTGCTTTTCTCATGACACAAGAGGTGGATGCTGAGCCCAGAGAGTTTGTGGCCACACAGGTGTAAATACCAAAATCTTCAGCATTTACAGAGAGGATTGTTAACAGCTGGAAGTGTTTGAGCGTGGATGAGATGAGGATCCGGCTGCTGCTCTGGACAGGGATCCCATCTGCAAAGCAGGAGATAGGAGAGATAAGTACCCTGCTGTTGGGATGGATAGGGATTTGACAGGAAGGTCTCACATGTGTATGTATAACAGAAAGATTT
Source organism: Rhabdornis inornatus (assembly GCA_013397075.1). Lineage (NCBI taxonomy): Eukaryota > Metazoa > Chordata > Aves > Passeriformes > Rhabdornithidae > Rhabdornis > Rhabdornis inornatus. The sequence continues at coordinate 204,639 of VWZS01008191.1, read as the reverse complement.
TTGAATGCAGAATCTGAAGAAGGAATAGAAATGATAGCAAGTTTTGATATAGAAGAAAAGAATTGCTGAGCCAGTCTTACTGGATAACTAAGAAGCCAAAGGGTATGTTACTTGGAAGGAGTTTTTATGACTCAGAGCAAAGGATAAATCCACCTTAAGCAAAAGATGTTTTTACCAAGCAAAAAGATTTCACAGGCAAACAAAAACACCAATGTTACAAGTAGAAAAAGATCTCAGAATTTTTCACTGCAAGAAAACTGAAAAACAACTTCTAGCTTAAACTGTAACATATGAACTTTTTGTGATTGGAAAACAGTAACATGAATATGGTAATGTTAGTGGTTAGCATAGGCTATAGGTAATAGTAAAGGTGTTGATTGGTTGTCATGTTTTAAGATGCTCTGCAATAAAAAGTATATAATGCATTGTAACCAGAACTAGAGTTGGCTTCAGATGAACCCACAGCTGATGCTGACTGCTGTGGGCTGGGCTCTTGTCACCCACGACCCGTGAATTGCTGAATCATCTGGATACAATAAACAGCATTTTAAATAATAAATAAATTGCTGTATCATCTGGATACAATAAACAGCATTTTAAAGAGCCAGCCTGGAGCCCTGCATCCCTTGTTTCAGCTCTTACACCCTGCAAATTGATACAAAGGTGTTTAAAGCACTCCCTGTCCTGGCTGAGAGCTTTTTCTTTTTTTGTCAGGGACTCTGGAGGGATGGCAGTGTCACCTCTGAACCAGGTGATGTGCAGGGAGGAGAGAGCTGCTGTCCGGCACGAGAGCGTCACGCACTGTCCCGCGGCCGCAGCCTGGTCCATCAGCTCCTCCATGAACGACGGGGCTGCAGACAGGAGGGAAAGTGCTCATTCAGGATAGCCCAGAGAGCTTTATGGGAAACAAATCCCTGCAGGACATCAGAAAGTATTTTTAACAGGGTCAAGAACCTTTCTGGTTCATTGTCTCCCATTCCTTTGACCACCATTTGGAGAATCCCCTGGGGCACAGAGCACGCGGGTGAAGGAACCCAGTTCACCCATGGCTGTGGTGTGACAGATCCAAGTGGATCTTGGAAAATCCATGGGGAATATCTGCATTGCCCAGCCCTGGTACAACTAGAGCAGCAGAACAGCTCAGAGCAGAGAGAGACCCTGTCACAGCAAGGGTTTTCCTCTGGCTGAGCCTAAATGTGGGGGCAAAACTGAATCATGGAATCTCAGGGATGAGGGGATCAAATAGGACAAGAGGAAATGGCCTCCAGTTGCCCCAAGGGAGGTTTAGTTTGGATATTAGGGAAAAATTCTTCATGGAAAGTGTTGTCTAGGACTGGAGGAGGATGCCCAGGAAGTCACCATCCCTAGAGGCATTTAACAGATGTGTGGCACTTGGGGACATATTTTAGTGGAGGCCTTGGCAGTGCTGGGTTTATGGTTGGACTCAGTAAACTTAGAGGTCTTTGCCAACTAAATAATTCTATGGTCAAGACAACACAAGAAGAGAGAAGGAAACATGAAAGATGGATATTGAAGAAGAAAAAACCCTACAGAGCATCAAATCTGCTCCTGTCTCCATGGGAAAGGGGGAACTCAGGTTTTCTTCTGTGTTTCTCTGGGGTTTTTCTCCACAGTGGCCAGGAGCTGCCAGCCTCCCACAGCTGCCCTTGCCAGTGTTTGTCTGGGCTCTGCTGAATGCTGGGACAGTAACATGACCTCAGAAAATGCTCCTGATGGAGTCAAGGGGAAACTTGCCAGGGAAAAAAGCAATTCTTTCCTGAATCACCCTCTGAGGGTAAAACAAACCAATGACTCCTGCCACAGCAATACCTTTCTCCTTTGGGGTGAGGCTTGGTAGCTTGAATGAAGGGAGTGCTGATTTCCTCTTCAGAGATCCTTCAGCCCCTATTAACAGCTCCTTTTCTGCTGCCTCACTTCGAAGCTCACCAAACTCTGCTGTGAGAAAGGATGAGGAGTCATTCAAGGCCATCCTTTCCCCGTGGCATCCATTGGCAGTGACAGTTCTGCCTTCACACATAAATAGTCACAGGTTCCCTTATTAACCAGAGTTTGATTAACAGGGAAGTCTGTGACAGCTGCTGCAAACAGAACAGTGTCCTGGAAAAACAGGGAATATCCAGGGATGGCAGAAGAAAGGACAGATCCCCATGTCCAGTAACCAAGGTGGCTTCAACTTCTCCCAGTCAATTTAACCTGAGAGATTTCCCAGAATCAGATGACAACAGCAGCAAGGAAAGCATCACCCAGCTCTGATCTGCTTCTGTGCAACCTCAAACAGGGAATTTGAGCCCCTCCCATCAGTGGATTAACCCAACTGACTCTGCACAGAAGCCGGCCAGTAACAGAGACCTGATGGTGGAGACTACTGATTTCAGAACCTGCCAGGGCCAGATTTACAATCCCAGTCTAACCACAGCTTGAAATATGCTGGGGAAAAGAAAAAGGCAGCTTTAGCAGAGCCCAATTATGGCAGCAAATCTGTGAAGGAATAAAGTGAGATAATTACCTTCCTCTGGCTCAGGAGATGTCTTTCCTTTTAGGATTCTTGAAATATGGGCAACAGAAGCTTTTACTTTCTTCTTCAGACTCTGCTCCACCGACTGCTCCACAGAATGAGACCTTGCATATGGCTTAAAGAGTCCAGGCTTGGTGTGGAAGGAGCTTTTCTGTTTCCCACTGGAGTCCTTTTGGGAGCTATACATTTCCTTATGGCTCTCTGCCCCTTTCCCCATGGCTAATAAGTTATCTGCCTTTGAACCCTCGGATCTTTCCAAATGGTTCTTCCTGTTCTTGTCTTCCTGCTCCCTGATGCACAGCCTTTTATCCTTATGGAGATGTCCTGCAGGAGGGGACCTTGCTCTTTCACCAAGAAGCATAAACCGTCTAGGAACTGGTTTGGGTGAAGGCTTCTTATAGCTCAGAAACTCAAATGGGAAATAGACAATGTCGTACAAATCCGAGAAATTCAAATAGGCAGGCTCCACTTCTGAGATGTCAAATTTTTGGGGGCCACTGCCAGGACTGGGTGCTTCATCTGACAGGTCTTTGATTTTCACCAAGGAAACTTCAGGGTGTTTTCCAGTGTCCTTGGTCAGTGGCACGTGGATGGGTCTGTTTGCAGTGTCCAGGCTCTCTGTGGAGGAAACGCTCTCCCGGCTGGAAGGGGACATCTCAAATGCCAAATCCTCCAGGTGCTCACATTCTTGAGGAACTGTCTGTGCTCCCTGCTCTTCCAGGACTCCTGGCTCCTCACTCACAGCCAGGTAGGGTTCTGCAAGGTCATCCTGCACAGCGACTTCTCCTCCTCCACCCTGCTGGACAGAAGGGAAGGAGGTGTCCATGTGTGCCTGGCTGCCTTTGTAGAACATCTCTCTCTGAGGAGAAATGTGCTTCCTGCTCCCCTTCTCTCCAGAAACTGACTCTGCCCAGACATTCATCTCTTCAGAGAGGGAAACCATCTCATCCACCAAGCCCTCCAGCACAGCAGACTCCTCATCACTGTAGAAAGAAGATCTGTGGTGTGACAGCTCCTGACCATGATCCCTGTGGAGCAGTGGTGGGGCAGCTGTTCCAGCATCACATCTGCCACTTTCTAAGGCAATGCCTCCACCCTCATCATAATCCTCTGCATATTCCTCATATTCCAGTCCATAGGCTGAAGCTGGAGCAACTCCTGATTGTGATGCAGTTAATGCCCCTGAACTGCCACTCTGCAGACCATCCAAAATCCCAGCCCTGTGCTGCTCTAACACCCCGTGTCCAGCCTTGGGGAAAGGAGCAGCCACAGCTTGTCCAGCTGCTCGGCTCCCACTTGCTGTGACAGCAGATCTCATCTCAGTGTGAACTGACACCTCTGGGTGTTCTTGGTTTTCACCCTCCCAGACCTGAGGGAGGGCAGTGCTTTGGGAGGATGCAGCTCTGGCTGGGTGTCTGCTCTCCAGAGCAGCAGGCTCTGAGCCATGGCCTTCAGGAACCTGCTGGGGCTCAGCTCTTTCATGGGCCAAACTGGAAACAACCTCTGTGGCAGCTGAGCTTTTACTCCTCAAAGCAGCACGTTTCTCCTTGCTGAGAGCCTGCTGTGCTCCATCGGAGACCAGAGCTGGCACTGATCCTGGTGGTGGGATTTTGGGAACAGCGAGTTGCTCTCCCTTCAGGACAGCTGCTGCTGTGTCTAAGTGAGCAGGAGCCTTCTTGTATGCTTGGCTTTCATCACCGTGGGCTGATGGTGGAGTGATTCCTGTAACAGCTGCTTCTGCATCTTCCAGGACAGCAGATCTCACATCTTTAAGGATCTTCAGCTTCTGAGGAACACCTTCACCAGCTGTGAGGGTACCTGGCTGTTTGCCCAGTATGGCAGTAGCTGCTGGAACAGTTTCCCCAGGCATCTCCTCACTTTTGTCTTTACATGCTGGAAGTGAATCAGTTTCTGTTTGTTCTGTTGGAACAGCAGAGCTTTCATGCTCCATGAGTTCAGATTCAGCAGTGCCATGAGCAGAAGTCTTTTCATCTGCATGTTTCTGCCTTTTGTCTTTCCAAGGTGGGGCTGGGGCTGTCCTTTTGATAAGCAAGCTTCCACCTGTTAGCTCTGGGTGTGTGTCAGTGGGAGCAGACTCCTGGGGCAGACACACACCTCCCTTACTCAGAGATGACACTGGGGTGGGCTCTGACTGTGTGAGGGTTGAAATGGAGTCTTTTCCCTCCTGAAAAGCAGAGTCAGAGGCAGATTTACCCTCTGTGCTGTCGTGTTTTGGAGCTGATGGCGCTGTCACATCTGAGCACTGGGCAGTTGGAATGGGGCTTTTGCCTTCCAAACATTCAACATCCTCCTCAATCTCAGTGGCTTTTGACTTCTTCAGTAAATGCTTCCTATTCTCACTCCTCTCAGGTGACACTGGAAGTCCCTCTACCTCTATAAGAGCAGGTGGGCACCCATTCCCCTCACAGTGTGTGGAAGGAGAGGACTTGTCTCCTGAGCAATCCTTGCTGGCTCTCCTGATGCCCCCTTGCTCTGCATTACCCACAGAACATCCCTTGCCAGGCCCTGTGGAACTGTCACAGTGATCACTGCCTTCAGGGCAGCTTTCCTGGGACAACACATCACAGTCCTCCTCCAAAATATCCTGCTCCCTGAAGGATCTGGAGGCTCTGAGCCTGTAGTCATCCAGGGAGCGGCTGCGGCTGGCACCAGCAATGGCAGGGTGTGGTGGCTTCCTGGCACTGTCAAACGATGCAGATTTGGTCAAGGATCCCAGCAGACTTTCCTTGCGATCATCTCCTCCTCCTTCCTCCTCTTCTTCCAGTTCAAACTGCTCCAGGAGCGGCTCACGGAGGCCACTGAGGGGCACCTTTGAGTAGCCAGCCTTGCGGAAAGTCCTCCTGGCTCTGTCCAGGTGCCTCCTGAGCTCCCTGCCAGGTGAGGAGGGTGGCCTTGCAGGCAGCTCAGTTGCTTGGCTGTAGAAGGTGCTTTTAATGACACTCTGCCTGGGAACACAGGCAGATGGCTTTTCTGTCCCATCCCCTGCCTTTTCAGATAAAGATGTGTCTGGTTTTTCTTCCTGGTGCAGAAGCGATGTGCTTTCTGTGGAAGCCCTCAGGGATGAAGGCTCAGCAGTGCCACTTTTTTGGGATGGCTCTTCCTGAAGGCTGGGCAGGAGCCCCTGCTCTTTCTCCTGTAAGATACCTGCCATGAGCTCTCTGCTTTCTGTGGGTGGTTTGTGCCCCACCTCAGCTTTCATTGAAGCATATTTCCTCCTCATGGGTTTTACTGGAGGGATGGAGCTTTTGGAGTGCTCCCGTTCACTCGCACACTTCAGAGGCTGGGGATGGCTTGGGGCATCAAACACAGGCAAGTGCAGTTCAGGGGTGGAGCCAAAGTGCCTCTTTTCAGGGAAATTCGAGTTTTCATTGTCTGAAGAGGAGCCACTGGTGCTGGATGAGGTGCTCTCCTCGATGAGGTGTCGGGAGATGGCCAGGGAGCTGTTGTCATGGGTCCTTTCCAGGATTTCTGGGATGGACCTCATCACCAGGATGGATTTGTAGCACATCAGGGAGCGCTGGGAAGGAAAACAAGACACAGCAGAACGTGGTGGGAGTATGGAAAGCAAAGACACCAAAAATGAACTCCTGCACCCCTAAATACCACACCCATAATTAGACACTGCCACCCTCTGCACATGGCACCAATCCAGGCCTTATTTTCTCTCCAAATCTTACTCTTCCCTCATTCACTGACATGAAATTAAATTGACATCAGCGAGCACACTTGCTCTTGTGACTGGGGGAAACAGGACTCTGTTCAAGATTTCCAAAGTCAATCTGGCCACTCAAAACAGATGGAAAGGAGTTTTTGATGGAAAAAATCAGATGAGAGACTCGCCGGAGTAAATGGCTTTAAATCCTTTGACTGCAATACAACCAACAGTGACTTACAGAAGACCTAGCACGTGTGGGAGATGGGATTCCTCTGCTCTAAATTCTGCCATGTGGGGCATCTCAGTTGAAGCTGGGCCTCTCCTTCTGACCAGCAGAGAGAAACTGGCATGTTCAGAAGGTAATCAGTCCAATTATTTAAGAGAACTTCAGGAAAAGAGAAATTTTCTTGGCACTTGTCTGTAATTCAGCTCCAATTGCAAAGGCACCTAACTTAGACACAACCTTGTGTCTTACAGGCAGTAAAAGCCTAGATAATGAATTCCTGACACATCCATCTCTCCTGGGCTTTTTCCCAACTCCCAGCCATGCTCAGATCTCTGCTGAGCTCAATGTCCTAGCCCAAAAGATTTTCAAAGATTCAGATGCAATTAAAAATAGATATAACTAAACAAAATCAACACAAATCAGGAGCAACTCACCTGCCACTTGCTCCGAGCCACAATGAATTTGAGCTGTTTGGTGTTGATGAAATGAGCTGCTTCAAGAGGGACATTGTGCTGCCAGGTGGAATGAGAGGAAAACCATTGGTTAAAAAATCCTGATTTCATTTCTCAAGAAGTTTTTGTGGGTTTTTTAAAGAATTCTCTCTTTACACAACTGTTTCATTTAGGAAAGTTACAGTAGATCAAATTCTGCAGTCCTCTCATAGTTAAATTGCAGACAAAATCAGCTTTTCAGTGATTAAATCAAGCCCTGTTCAATACCTGTCATTAAATCTTTTTTGCTGTTATTAATTTTGAACTCTTTTCCTTAGTGATTTGAGGCTTTGGAATATAAACCACAACTTTGGTCTGCAAGGCCAGTTTCCTTTCTGTATTGATGTGGTAGAGCAAGAGGGAATGGCCTTGGGTTGCACCAGGGAGGTTTAGATCGGATATTAAGGGAAAATTGCCTAATAAAGGACCAGGACAAACTTACCATGAACCATTTGTGGGAAAGACAGTCCAAAGCACTTGGCCTGGATCTAGGAAGAGAACAGATCGACATTTGAGTAGGAAATCACCTCCAACAGCAATCACTGATCCTGCTGAAGGTGCTGCTGCTTGCAGGCACCCACGAGCACTCAGGGGTGTGTCCTTAGGATCTGATTTGGAGCACAGAAGCCACAAAGACACAGCACCTTCCAACTCAAGGTTTCCTTAGGGGAAAACATGCTCCTTTTTCAGTCTGACACTCCCCAGAGATGCTCAGGAAGAACTCATGGCTCTCCTAAGGAGTTCAAGGGTGCCCAGAGCAGCTCTGAGAGGGACTTTGCCTCTTTAGGTGGCCAGAGTGAAAATACAGTGAAAATATAGTGAAAATACAGTGAAAATAGCTTTGGCAGCAGGCAGAAAGAGTAGAAATGAGATTAAAATCAAGTGTCTGTAAATATGCCTTCAGGCCAACTTTTGTACTTGAAATTGCTTAATGAATGTGGTCAATGTTATTTAACTCTCACGTAACTCCCTCCATGCTCTTCCCACTCGTCTGTGTCATTCCAGAAATTCCTCAGCCTGGAGGAGACAGAGAGCAAGGACATCACCACACCAGAGAGAGGCCAATTTGGCAAATATCCAAGTTGTGGGTTGGGTAATGGGGAATAATAAGAAAGAATTAGGGCAAAGTGCATCCATCTCACTCAGCTTTCTACTTTTCAAACCAAATGATGAGCTGGGATGTGCCTGCTGAGGCACCAACAGCTCTGCACAGAGGGAGGCACAGGAGGGCACTCACTTGGGGTGCTGCTGCAGGATCCCCTTCATGAAGTCCTTTGCATCTTCACTCAAGTGAACAACATCAGGAATGGTCCATGAAATCTCCCCGTTCTGGATATTTAGGAGAGTTTTCCTGTCGTTCTCCCCAGCAAATGGAGACTTGCACGTGAGGCTTTTTTATTGAACACCATAAAATGGAAGGAGACAGGTTTTAGGTTTCTGGTTTCTGTTCAAATGACAGAAGCACAAATGCTCACGTGGGGTTTTTAAATACTTGAGTGGCTCCGTGCCTGGGGTTGCAATGTTTGTGAGGAGCAACCCAGGAAAGGAGGAAACCACAAAATAAATTGTCCTTGTTACAGAAGGACTGAATGCTCCACTCCAGTCTCTCATTTGAAAGTGCTGGAGGGCTCTGATGGACAAAGGGTTACTGAGGGAGTTTTTCCAAGATTTATTTACCTTAAATACGTGATGACTCCAACAGCCCTGAGGAGAGAGGGAACACAAATGTCATTTTTGTCACTGGTTTTCCATCCTTCTCAAGCCCCTCTTCCTGCCACTAGACACCCTGGAACAGCAAGATCACCTTCTCATCACCTTTCAAGGATAATAAATCCCAAAAGCTATTGTTTTTTTCCATTCATTTTTCCCATTCAATATTTTTTTATTTAATTGTTCTCAAGCAATTCTTTATTTTTAAAGCACAGATAGAGGAAAAGACTCAAAATACTTCTTTTTTTTTTCACTTTGTTTGCCTTTTCTAGAAAGCCCTTTAGGATCATTCCCTCTAGCTGCTGCCTGGAATAGAGATCATCTCCTCGAAGATACTCCTTTGCATTAATTAGCAGTCAGAGTTCAATTATGGCTGAAAATAAATTAGGCAGGAGGAGCTTTAAAGAGCCTCGATGGCTTTTGGGTTGTCAGTGATCACTTTCAGTTTCCTGTGTTATTATCACTGCTCCATTTACTAATTACCAGCTAATGGAAATTCAGGCCATTGAGGGCCTGGAAAAGCTTTTTGGGAGAGATTACCAGATATCAGTTGCTTTTGACACTGGTGACTGGGAAACAATTTCTGGAGCAACAAACTCTGGAGAGCCATATTTGCTGTACTGAGGCTGCACAGGTGTGATCCTCTGGGCAAACCCAAAGTCACAGATCTTCAGGTCTTCCCTCTCAGGATAAACCATGAGGATATTCAGTGGCTGTGATATAAAGGAAAAAAAAAAAAAAAAAAAAAAAAAAGGGGATTTTTTTCTGAGAGCAGGGAGTATTTTCAGTTGTAAGAATAGCTCAGATAGTTCAATCCTTGGCCAACAAGAGGCTGGGAAAAGCCACACTGGTGATTGCTCATTACCTTGATGTCCAGATGAAGGATGTTGTTGTCATGAAGATATTTGATTCCTTCCAAAATTTGCTTGATGTACAGTTTGACCTAAGAATTGAGTCAATTATTAAACAATTAATAAATAAACAATTATTAAACTGGTAAACAGAAGAGTCCCTGATTTCACCAATAGTTGATCTTTAAAGGTCCCTCCCAATCCAAACCATTCTATGATGTTTACCTCTGAAAGTTTCTTAAAAAAAAAAATTGTTTTACCAAAAAATATTGGGACACCTGGCTACTACATGGGAGATGTGAAACATTTTGAACTTTTAGCAGCAAGGATGTAAAAAAAATCTCTTAGAAACCATAATTGCAGCTTTTCTTTTAAAGACAGAAAGGGAGTAGATAGAACACAGTTACAAGGGGATAAAGTGGTAGTAAGTGGAGATAGGAGCTCTAGATGACAGACAGCAAAGAAATTATGACAATAGAGCAAATACTATCTTTTTTTTAGGCTGAATGCAATGCTGGTGGCCAAACCCCCTGGCTGCTTGTAGTTATTCCCCAAAGAAACCCAACTAGCAATGAAAGTTGGTAGGAACACGTTGTAAAGGCTGATTGTACTTTGATAGATTATCACTGGTTCAAAGACATTTCTTACATTCCAGAAGGAAAATGCAGAGAGAACCAACTCTGGGCTTTCAAATGAGAAGTTACCTCAGCTTCAGTGACCACGCTCTTCTTGAATAATCGGTCCAGGAGCTCTTCATTGGAGCATCTGACAGTGGCATTAAGGGACAACAGAGCCATGTGGAAAAGCTTATTTTGACTGTAGAACCACCTCTATCCAGCCAACAGCAGAATTCATGAGGTGATCTCAGGCATTGGGATCACCATGAAAGTCCCTGCTGCAGCAGAGTCCTTGCAGAACTTGCTCTAAACCTGGTATCACTCCTGCTAAAACCTACCTGCTGGTTTTGGGGTTTCTGTTCTGCATTTCCCTCATGCTCACCCAGACTGGATCTCACAGAAAGAGAGCTCGTAACTTCCAGATGTTTCAGAAAATAATTTTGGTGCTTAGCAACTCATTCACCCTTGTATATACAAATCTGATTTTTCTCACCCAGCAGAAGCTGAGGACTGCAGTGGAGCTCTCACAGAGCTGTGCTATCCTGCAGTGCAAAGAAGGATTGTATGTGTCCTTTTCTCTCAGAAAAAAACAAATTATTACCTGCTTAGATATTTAATAAGTGAGCTCTACCCAGTACTTCCCAGCCTCTTCAGACAACTGCACAAGAAAGGATACAACTCCAGAATCAAAATCAGTGTTTTTCGTGTTTCAAACTCATCCAGGAGCCTGGTGATTCTGTCGTGGGACAGAGAGGCAAGAATATCCCTCTCCTGATGAGCTCGAGACCTGGTTTTGCTCCTCAGAGGGATGAATTTGGCAGCACAGGACACCCTGTTCCCTTTGTGCACCACTCTTTTCACGAAGCTGAAGCAGCCCCTGTGCAGGAATCGAAGGACAAGCCCTGATCAGACCTGGGCAGAGATTCTCCCACACCCTGGCCTTTGGCAGCTCCCTGCTGCTCGGTGCTGCAGATCTCCAGCACAAGAATTTCATTTTGCTGTGTGTGAGGTGCTGTTGCCCTCTCCTGGCTGTCTCCAAAGGGAAGCAATGTGTTCCCATCCAGGGAAAAGCTGCTGCAGTTGATGCAGGCTCGTGCTGGCAAAGGTTGGTGCTCTTGGATCCCTTGGGCAGACCCGATGTGATCCTGGGGCTTGGGGTGCTCCCGTTGCCAAGAAGCCACATCCAGGCACTAAACTGTGAACCTTTGGATGTTTGTTCTGTTGGAGCTGCCCCAGCACACCTTGGAGTGACCTCCCACTTCTGTCTTTATTTCCAGCTTTTCAGACTTTTCAGGACCCACCTCCGCCTCAGCAGCTCAGATGGGCAATGAGATACTCCCTGGCAGTGATGCTGTGGAGTTGGAAAATTCATTTACCTTCCAATCTCCTGCTTCACCTCATAATGGGAGTGGAGCTTTCTCCTGGTGGCCACTTTCTTTCCTTCTTGGTCTTTCTTAGCTTTGGAAATGAAGGAAAACAGAAGGGTAAATATTCAGTATTCATAAGGGTAAATATTCAATAATGCCTTGCTAATAGTGTGCAAAGTTATTACAGGATGGTTTAAGGCAGGAAAAATTAGAGGGGTCTTCTAAACCTCTAAGGAGAATTAAGTGGAGTTGTTTGATAACAGAATGTGTCAAAATGAACTTTGGAGATGCCCAGAGAAGTGGCTGTCCCATCCCTGGAAGTGTTCAGGGCCAGGTCGGATGGGAACCATCCAACCATTTGGAGGAACCTGGGATAGTAGAAGCTATCCCTGCCCATGGCAGGGGGTTGCAATTAGAGGATCTTTAAGGTTCTTTCCAACTCAAACCATTTTGGGATTTTGTGATTTGCTTTTATCCTGGATCCTGCCATACTGGCCATAAATAAATACTACACAGGAATACAGAAGAGATTCCATACAGGTACCAGAATACGACTGCAACAAATTACTGCCATGGCAATGGAGGCAACTCCTGCAGCTGAGAGAGAGGGTGGCATTGCCATCACAGGTGAGAGGGTGGCATTGCCATCACAGGTGGGAGGGTGGCATTGCCATCACAGGTGGGAGGGTGGCATTGCCATCACAGGTGAGAGGGTGGCATTGCCATCACAGGTGAGAGGGTGGCATTGCCATCACAGGTGGGAGGGTGGCATTGCCATCACAGGTGAGAGGATGGCATTGCCATCACAGGTGAGAGGGTGGCATTACCTTCATGTACGACGAGCTCAGCTTTGCACAAAACCTCTCCTCCTGCATTTTTGGCAACACAGGTGTAAACACCACCATCATCCAAGGCAGCATTGTCCACGACCAAGAAATACGTTGTTCCTTCCTTCCCCTGATGGATCTTGTCACTGTCTGTCAGCAGTGAAGTGCCCTGAGGGAAGGAAGTGACATTTTGGCACTGGACAAGCCAAGATGGAAACAGATGTTTCCGCTCTTCAAGAAGAAAGATACAGGAGGAGAGCTACAACACAGACTGTTTATGTGAGCAAACCTCATGGAGAAAATGCTGCCCAGGGGAGTGGTGGAGTCACCATCCCTGGAAGTGTTCAAGAAACAGCTGGATGTGGCTCTGGTTGACAAGGTGTTGTTCTGTCAGAGGTTGGACTCAGTGATCTTGGAGGTCTTTCCACCCTTAATGATTCTGTGATTCTGTATATTCAAAAATCACAGAATATTCCATACATTCATAAATGCTATGAAGAAAGGGGCAGGATGGAGTGTGTGTTTTAGACAGAGCAGATTGTGAGCATTTGCAAAAGGTCCCTATGGCAGTAAAATGCAAGATAAAAATATATTTTATATATATATAAAGTTTTAAAATACATAATATATATAAGATATATAATACAATATGTACATATATGTACACAAATATGAAGTGATAGAATCCTGTTTACTCACATAAAATCTGTTTCTGAGTTTTTCCTTTTTAAACTGCAACAAAAATGTAAGTTAAAGTAAATCAGCTTAGTGCTTGGTGGGAGCTAAAAGGCAGCAGATACTAGAAATTATTAGGAAAGAAATGAAGGATAAGACACAAAGCATCATTTGATAAATGCTTGATTTGCCCATGGTGTGGTACTATTTGGTACATCATCAGCAGTGTCCTCTAAGAGCTTCCGGATGAGGATTGACAGCAGATTGGAATTCATTAAATTCCAGATTCCTTCAGCCTGGAAGGGAGGCTCTAGCAAGATATGACAACAATATTCTAAGGAATAATAAATAATTTCCTCTTTTCTATGTGATGTTCATTGTCCTCAGTCACACTGATTTTACTAAGTAGTTGCAGGAAAGATACAGAGCCTGGCAATCACACTGATAATTGGGATGAACCACTCAATCCCATTCCTGCCCCCAAACTGCAGCACACATCTCAGTGGCACTCAGGTAGAAACAATTTCTCTTCCTGCTCTTTTTGGTCCCCAAAACCATCTTGGTTGCCCTCTCTGCAGAAGGATCCAGGGTGACACGGTGACAACATGGGGTGGGATGCACAGGTGGTGGTTCAGTGGGGACAGCTGGTTCCACAAACTCTAGACACAATCCAGAGTCAGTGGGAGAGGTGTGGGAGGAAAGAGCAGACAAAATTCCCTGTGGAATAGTGCACTACAGTCCCTCCCCTGGTCCTCACTCTCAGAGAAGAGTCTGCACTCACCTTAAACCACAGAACTGTGGGCTGAGGGGTTCCTTCAATGACTGCCTGGAATTTGGCACGTTCCCCAGAGTTCACCTGCACATCCTCTATTGTCACTTGCATGTAGGGAGGACCTGGTGGGAAAAGAGCCTTTGCTGCATGCACAGCACTGGAAATTCTTCCCCAGCGTGCTGACAGAGGTGGAGTTACTCACTGGGATTTATAGGACAGGCCACTTAGGATGTAATAGTAGTTTAAAGTCAAATCAAGAGGTACAACAGCAATATATTTGAGGCTCTTCATGCTGGCATTACTATTAGGCTTTTTATCTTCACATTTATCTATTACTTTTCATTTAATAAACAGTTACCACTCAAAAAATTGGAATATTTAAAAAAAACAGTCAGGAGTTGTTACCAAAAGAGAAGAGTGTGACAATCATGGGACTGGGAAAGGAAAACAGGGTTTCTTACTTGTTGGAGTCTTCTCCTCAGTCTTGTACACACGAGTTCTTTCTGTGGTCTCAATGTAAACTTCACTGTGCACATCCCAGACCACGTCTCCTTCTCTCCTGTACCAGCCTCCTGCCCCTGCAGCTGGTGATGTTCTTTCAAGAAACCCAAAAGAAAAGATCATGGCATAGCCACATGCAAGAGGTGAAGGATTACACCCTGCCATTGATCCGTTTAACCAGCAGACAAAGAGTTATTTGCTTAAAAGTAATACAGGAAGAATTTTGGTTTGGTGGGGGGGAGGATTAATTTATCTCCAAACTTTTTTTACACTTCTTTGACAAAGCATTGTCACCAGGTGTTGGAACCCTGAAGCCTGGGAGTTTTGAGCTTTCTGTGCTTTCTGACACTGACCCCCTGGAGAACACTGCTCTTGACCAGAGGCCTTGGAGAAGGCTTCCAAAACTGAGTGATGGAGTTAAAATCATGGGTGTGTAGTTTGAATAGAAGTGTGTGATTTCACATGGTGAAGGGTTTGGAATCTGAGGTTTTTATAATATAGCAATAGGTATGGGACAAGATGGAGGCTCTTGGGAGTTGTCTCTTTTGGTGTTCTTCTCTCTTTGTGGTTTCAGGCAGTAGTTTCTGGTTGGTCAGTCAGTGCTGCACTGCAGGTCACAGGTATTTGATTATTGGGTCAAAAGTATAAATAATATAGGTGTTAATTCTCTATTAGACTGTTTAGCTTTAAAAGACCTTGTAACAAGCTACATTCACCTCCATTTTGCTCACTTTTAGCTGGTAGCTAGAAGTGTTGCAGAACTCTCTGTACTTTAGATAAGATTTAATAAACAACCAAGTCCAAACACGAGAAATTAATCTCTTTTGTGTTTTTAATCCTGACTCTGAGTAGAGACAGAAGAAAATTAAGAAAAGCCACTAATTAGGTGGTGCAGTTAACCCATTACAACCAGGATTATGAAAATAATGACAAACCTACAAGAAGCTGTTCAGGACCACCAAGAAGGCTTGCTTTTCTTGCACCAAAATCTGCCCCATTCAGAAATCCACGTGTATTACCTGGATATGTGGAAGTGGGTATTTACCTGTCGATGGGAACAGTGTGTTCCTGAGTGCTTTCACCTCCAGCAGCCTCCTCTTCCCTGGAAGGAGCAGGGCTGGGCTTTGGCACCCCTGGTTCTTCAGCTGGAACCTGCCTCTGTGCTTTGGCTGCCAGCAGAAATCAGGCAAATTAGACACACCCCCAGTGAGACCACACCTGAAACCCAGAGACAACCTTTGGAGCCATCTCTGGTGTGCCTGGTGCCAGAACTGAGTCCACCCGACCTCAGCTGGGTGCAGCCACTGAAAGTTAGAGGAGAATTTGGCACTTTTGCAAAGAGCACACAAAGCAAAGGGCTTGGACAGCACCAAAGTGGTGGCACTTGGCTGACTGGGCTCACCTGACTGTTCTGTAAGGAAAGGTGGGAAAGGCAGTAGGGACAGGGAAATATAAATCATCTAGAAGGATTGTGTGGGTTCACACAGCCTTTATAGGAGATAATTTAACTGTGTTTGAGTTCCAGCTCATGGCTGTGAGGAAGTCATGGAATCACAGAATCGTCCAGGTTGAAAAAGACCTTTAAAAACAAGTCCAGCCATCAGCCCAGCACTGCCAAGTCCACCACTGAAATGCATTCCAGGGAAACCCAGTGTTAGCTTTGCCCACGTGAATTCTTCCATTCAGCAGTTCCTCACTCACTGCTGTGATCACACACAGCATCAGGGACATGAGTGAGCTCAGATCGATGTGAACTGGTGGTCAAAGCAGGTCCTGGCTGAGGATATGATCGATTGGGAGGAAATATGGACTCCTACAGAGGACCTGGTGGTATTTTAGCATCAGCATTGCTGCACCTGCACTGGAAAATGTCCTTGTACAGCTCTAGTTACACCAGAACCCAGAACAAGGTTTGGCATCTGGGGCTCGATGAAACCAAAAGATGGTGCAGCTTGATGGCCGTTTCAGTTATTTTTCTTCTTTTATTATCAATCATTTTATCAGATATAGCTTCAAAACCTGGTTTGATCTCACATTCCAAAAGTACCTGATTGTCTTTTGATATTGACCATTGGAATTACACTGTAAGATAAAGTGCATCATCTCCTTTTGCATTTAAGGAGAAAAGGTTAAATCCAGAGGAGTCTTCTACCCAGCAGGTAGGAATATTTTAGGGAGTGCTCTAGGGATGTTTGGTGCTGTCTGGTTTTGGAAAAGAGCAGCTGTTTCTAGAAATCACATAAAACAGCTCCATTGGGGTGGAAAACATGGTTATTCAAGGCATTACTGGATCAGAGATCCCAGGTTGTGGGATTGTACTTTCCTCTCACCAGCACTATTGAAATATTTACCTCCTTTTTAAATAAGGCAGAGATCATAGAGAGAGGTGTCAAGTCTCCATCTGATTCAAATAATTCCCAGAACATGTTTAGTTTTCAGATGAAAGACTGCCAAACTGTCTCATCCATTATTGTATTTTCTCTTTAGCTGTGACTGAGGAAATAATCTTCTAGGTGACATTTTACTTAGGATTCTTGAGTCATCCCACTCCACCAGAGGATTATTTCCAAAGGTGATTTTTGACTAGAAAGGGAAAAAGGTTTTAAAACCCTGACTTTTTTTTTAATGCTCTTATTTTGGGTCTGATTCCATGAACAGCTTTTATTCTTGTTACGTTTTAAGTGAGAATATTTCTTTTTTAAGGAATTATCTGGAGTCTGAGGGCTGAAGGCTACTTAGCATTGTCCTTTAAGTTAACAGTGGTGGAGAACAGTTATTCTGACTTGACACAGATTAGACAAGTTGTTATAGCAGAAGCAGAGGAAGAGTGGAAGGGTTGTCATTCATTCATGATTTTTAAAAACAACAGAAAGACAAAGGAATTGTTCTCCTGGCAAGACACAGCCACATACATGGATGGTTTTAGTCACACAGAAGCTGCAAGGAGTCTGTCCAGGCTCCAGGGTCAGTGAAATGCAGTTGAATGTAAGGCACCCAACCCCCTGGATAGTCTCTGACAGTTGGTCCAGGATATTAAAGACATTTCCAGCTTGTTTACAGCAAATAATAAAATAAAAACAACCACCCTTACCCATCCCATCAAATCAAAACCCAAATGGCTTCTCTGAATGTAAAGGAGGGATCTCATCCCAATTTCTCCCCCAAAAGTACTTGAAGCAAGACCAGGGGAAAAGTTCAGTGGTGGAAAAAAATCCCCTATTCCTTAATTTTGGGCAGGTGATGAACCAAACTCTATCTCAGACATGGTTTTCAAACAGCTCCTGCTTCCAGAAAGATCTGCCCCAAACTTAGATCCCGCCTAACCCCAACCCACCCTCCAATGTTTCTTTGGGTCTGAACGCCCTCTCATCATCTTCATCTGCTCAAAACACAATGACACAGCAAAACGAGGTTAAAAACATCATTACTGGCACGTTCAATATTTTTCTGTCTCTCAACTCCCAGGGGCCACCTCCCACCTTCATGCCAAACCTACCATGGCCTTCGGCAGCCTGGGTTTGGGTACTGGCTTCATGGACTACCACAGAGGGCCCGGCTGCTGGCCCTGAGAGCTGGCAAGGAGCAGCCCCAGCAGGGCCAAGGCCAAGGCCACCATCTGCTCTCATGCCTGGGGGAAGAGTCACCAGCAGGGATGCCGAGTCCATCAGTTTTTTCAGGGCTGTCTTGATCTCCTGATCAGCGCGCTGGAGCGAAGCCTGCACGGAAGTCTCCGTCTCTGGCTGGGGGGAAGTCATTCCTACAGACAAGAACAACAACTTTTCTCTCTTCAGGGCAAAAAAAAAGACCAGTAGCACCATCCAACCCATGGAAATACCTGCAACCATATCATTTTTCCCTCCTAGAGAAGAGAGTTGATGAATAAATGCTTAGTCCAGCAAGAAGGAATGTAGCTGAGAGTTAAAATAAGAAGGTTGGCACAAAATGCCTTGGAAAGTTGTTTCTCAGCAGGCTGGAGACACTGTGCCACCTGTGTGAACATCTGGTCTGTTCCCAGACAGTGGAACAAAGGATCCATCTCCCAGCTCAACCTGACATTGGTTGGTCTGTCAAAAATAACTTTAATAATCATAGAATCACAGAATATCCTCAATGGGAAGGGATCCACCAGGATCATCCAGTCCATCTCCTGGCCCTGCACAGTCACCCCAACAATCCCACCCCGTTCCTGGGAGTGTTATCCCAACACTCCTGGAGCTCTGGCAGCTTTGGGGCTGTGCCCATTCCCTGGGGAGCCTGGGCAGTGCCCAGCACCCTCTGGAGGAAGAACCAACCACTGGGTAAGACCAAGGAAATGAATCCATTGCACTGGTACAGACCCCATGTGCAAGGAAGACATTATCTCACAGGGGAGGAAAAGGAGTGAACAGGAATCAGCCTCGTCAGTGACTCTGGAGAAGGGCAGGGAATGAAGGCAGGGCTGTTCCTTTTCATCAAAGTCTG
The DNA here is from genome assembly GCA_013397075.1 of Rhabdornis inornatus. Lineage (NCBI taxonomy): Eukaryota > Metazoa > Chordata > Aves > Passeriformes > Rhabdornithidae > Rhabdornis > Rhabdornis inornatus. The sequence continues at coordinate 185,929 of VWZS01008191.1, read as the reverse complement.
GCAGAAAAGCCACTCCTTGCTCTAGGGTGATGTGTTTGTCCTACTTCACAGTGTCTGAATATTTCTGATGGGTTTGGGTGTAGAAGGCTGGGATGGGATCACAGACTGCAGGAGCTCATCTCACCCGATCTCCTGCCCAATAAAACTTCCACAAATCCTGAAGAGGCACAACAAAGGGATGGATGGTACCCAGGGAAGCCCCCAAGTAATCATGAAGACAGAGAAAATGCAGATCAGATTAAGACAATGATCACATTCATGATGTGATTGCTCACCAAGCAAGAGAGAAAAGTCAAATCATCACATGGTTTGAGAGAAAAATAAGAGCATTTGGAATAAACAGCTCTGACTTGTTTAACATCATTGACATTAATGAGCATGTCCTGTAGGGGTTTTGATTCTGCTCCTTTCCCGGCCTCAAGGAAGTCAATTCTCATGATAGACCTGAGAAAATAAAGTTGAAGGCTGTGTGTGGATGAAGACATCCCAGTTGATTTTTCTTTTCAATGATCACGATGGTGACAAAGTATTTCTTTCCTTAACGTGTTGATGGAAAAAAGCAAGATTTGCTCACATGATGTCCCAGACTGCCCATCAGTGTTCATCAGCACTGGGCTGGCTGGAAGACATTAAGTATTTTCCTAGAGAAATACCTGGATTCTCTGGTGCTCCTGCTGTGATTTCTGCCAACTGGTGCTGTCCTGTGGACTGGGCAGCTGCCAGTGAGTGAAATGATTGCAAAGGCATGAAACACTCAATTAGGAAATATACTCACAGGTGTATAGATATAGAGGCTATATATAATCACTGGTCTCCTCCATGCTCTAATACCAGCACTTTCCTCCCTGCCTAGGGGACATTACACCACTTCCTTCTTTTGGACACTGATTCAGGCTGAGCAACTTTAATATCCCCAAAGACACACAGAACTAACAAACACCACAGTGATGACAGCCTGTGATGGACAAGCTCTCTCCCAGCTCTAAAATCTCAGCCTTGAGCCTTTCCACCCCACAACTTCAGCCCATCCCCAGGAACTCAAGGCTGACACATATTTTGAAGCTCCAGTTCAGTCTCAGAGAAGGACCCAAGAGAATGTGAATCATTCAAGATTCCTGAGTTGGAAATATCCCTAAAACCAGGTTTTTTCCACTTCAACACTCCTGAAACTGTCCATTAAAAAGGAGCCAGAGCCCAACTGCATTAATATTCTGGATTGCAACCCAACTCTTGCTGAAGTCAGCAGGAGAAGAGGATGAGCTGATGGAATATCAAGTGCTGTAACAAAGAACACAGAAACCCAACGAGTTCAGTGACAGCTGATGCAAGACATTTATTGATTTGAACTCAGCATCTAACAGCATATCTTGCATTTGACTTTTTTTGTGTGTTTGGTTTTTTTTCTTTTTTGTATGTCAAGCAAACTGAAGTTTCCACTTTATTAATACCCATTTACCTCCAGGAATTTCAGTAAAACATTCATTGTATTAAAATCTTTCATACAGCTGTATCTTTTCATCTACAGGAAATAAATCCCCACACATCTCATTAGTTATCTACACAGTTTAATCACTTACAAGCATAATTTTTAACCTCTAGGAAAATATTTTGAAAGTATATGTAATGAACTTCTCATAAACCTTTCACTTTTTGAACAGAGCCCTGCATAGGATTTTAAAAGTTCCCTTCAATTGATTCTCTTTTGCTTAAATTTCAAAAGAAAATGTAAACAGATGTTAATTGCCTTGAGCTAATGAATCAAAGTATAATTATTTATTCTATGACTATCTGAAGTGCAGCCTTAGAGCTTCTTTAGAAAAACCTGAGTGTTGACCACAACAGGAGGAAACCTCCACATTCCTTTACAGATCCTTATTATCTTTTGTTTGAATATTACATTTTTTTGAAGACTATCACAGGGCAAATTCTTTCCTCAGCAGTATCTTCGTAAATCTGAATCAAATCCACTTCCTTCTGTGGAATTATTCTAGATTGATATTGGAATAACTGTGATCAGACTCAGGCTCAAAATAAAAGAAATAATTTTTAGCTTTGAAAGCATTTCCCTGTTGTGTGTCTGTTACTTTCCAATGTACAGTGCAATATATGAAAAAAGCACTAATATATATATCCATCGTATTGCTTCATTATAAAACAAACAGTATAAACCAAGGAGATGTTATAAAAAATGGGATAGTACCATAAAGGAAGCTTGATTTCCTTCACCACTGGAAAAGCATCCTGTATCATGAAGGTAGTGCACACAACATCCTGGGTGGATATTGAAAGTGAAAGGCTGTGAAATCAACATGTTCATTTTAGTCAGCACAAGGTGCAGCTGCAGAAGGAAAAGAAATAACTTTTCTACAAGCACCTTTTGTGAATTCAGTCCCTGATGGCAGGAATATTGCCCCGAGCCTCCAGAACCAGCTCCTCAATATCACCTGGCTGAGAAACACCGAGCCAACATCACCCATTCGTTCCCAAGGCAGAAACTCACTCCACTCTCTCTCCTCACTCGAAATTCAGCTGTGCCTGAGCATTTCTGGTTTCCCTAAACCATAAATGAAAACAGTTTCTACAGAACATCTCTACAGAGCTCAGCTGGGACAGGATGTGGGGACTTTTCACCCCACATCTCTGTCACCAGAGAGGGCCAGTGCTGGGTCCTGCTGAGATCAATGAGCTCCATCTGACTCCAACTGGCACCAAGATTTGGGCCTGGGAGCTCATCTCTCATCTCAGCTTGTTGGAGGTCTGGGCAACATCCATTTTTGGTGAAGCCAGCAGGGATGGGCTGTGCTCAGTGCACCTCAGCCTCCTCCTCAAGCAGCATTCCCACTGCAAAGCTCCAGAGGAACTCCACAGTCAGTCCCTCTCCAAGGCATCTCGACCTTCCTGGTTACAGTAATACGATGCAATTGCAACTGGCAGCCCAATACATTTGGAACAGATCTATGTTTCAACTGAATATTCATGGCAAAGCTATTTTTTCTCTTTTTTTTTTTTTTTTTTTTTTAATCTGTCTTTGTGCTCCTGCTACTTTGCCGTAGCTCAGTGGTAAATTCCTCTTATTGCATATAAGGGACATCATGGATCAGTCTGTTAGCAGGAATGTTTCACCACTGGCATGTTCAGGAGAACAAATACTCATCCAGTCATATTTATTGGCAAAGACCACGTTTGTGGTTCTTTGTACTTGTTAATGTTTGACTGCAGATGCAGAAATTATTTTGTACAGCACTTTAATCTTTCAGTGCATGTTAACTAAATTATAGTTCAAAAGATATGGTTTATAAATCCACCACACTAGGATGCAGAATAATGAAACCTACATCATCAGACAACTAGGAAGTAGATTTGAAAATACCAGTCATTTAGAAAAGAGAGTCTTTTTCACTTAAGGCAGAAGAGAACAACAAAACTCTTGCTTCCTCACGACAGTGGGACTCTCACCACTGACTAGAGTCAAACTGAGATTTCAACCAAAAGGCCTGAGCCTTTGAATCCCTGGTACATGTAATATTTACTATACATCTCATTATCTGGCAGAAGGCTAAAATAATGCAACCAGACTGTGCATGTTGAAAGGTTTATGAAGAAATTTTGGTAGAGCTAGTTGGTGTCACAAGTGTAGAGCAGAGTCAAAGCAGAATGAAGCTTCATGACCTTTGGGCCCAGGCGATACCCCCTGTCCTGGGCTACTGAAGGATGCTGAAAAGCTTAGATACTTTCACCTCCTTGCCACACCATAAACTGGCACATGAAACAATTATTAACTTCATGGACAAAAAACACACTTCTTCATTTATATTTCTGTCATAGGTAGAAGAATCAGGCTTTTCCTAAACCTCCCATCACTGCTCCACTATGGAATGATACATGTTCACCTAGATCAAAGCTTTTAAAGTTACAAACTGTTCTGACAGACTGTTCCCTTTAAGACTGGAAAAGCTTGACACATCATATTTAAATACATTTCCCTCTAAGGTATTCCCTTGCAATCTTTGCCACCAACTCCCCTCGCCTACAACAATTTTGATATTTATTTTCTTTTTTAATATAAAGCTGCTTTCTTTGGTGTTAAAAATCATGCTTGAGTCTGCTCAGCTCTGGGAGAGGTCTTCTGTGCTGATGTGCAAGGTGACAGGCTCGCCAACAGTCCCGTAGCTGAGGGTTCTGGTGGAAACTTCAGTTTTGAAGCTGGACTGGCCGTTGTCCGCCGAGCGCTGCAGCTCGGTGCAGAACGAGGGCTTCAGGGTGAAGGAAGGGCCGGCAGGAGCCGCGCGGGGATCGCCCATGCGGAAGGAGATGCTGGAAGGGCCCACGGACTGCACGGCGCTCAGCCGGGAGGCTGACACGAACACACCCCTGGGGACGTGCTCCTGGAGCTGGCTGAAGAACCTCTGCCTGGGCTGGGGCACCACGGGCCGCAGCAGGTTCAGCAGCACCGGCTTCCCGATGGTCGGCTCGTTGATCTCCGTCTGCAGCACCGAGATCTCGCAGGGCTTCTCCGCCGTGTGCTTCTGATCCTCGCACCTGTAGGTCTCTCCTTCCTGGGGGATGTAATCCTCCAGGTCCTCCAGGGTTAAGAGTTTGCCGTTGTGGGTTAAAATCTTGCGGTCCCGCGTGCTGATGTCGTCTGTGTGTAGCTCCTCTGGCTCATCCACGATGACGTTGTCCTCTTCGGGAAGGATGTCCTGTATTACTTCGGGTACCTCCTCTCCAACAGGCCAAGACACACCCACTTCATCAACACCTTCCTTTTCCTCTGGACTCGCTGGGGAGAACAGAACTTGGTGTTGGTCTCCAGCAGCTGTCCCAAAACTGAAGACCAAAGGCTCACCCCCGCAGGCAAGCAGAGGGGAGGCAGAGTCTGACCCACAGTCAGCACGTGGTTCCTGTGGGCAGCTCTTCCCTTCAGTTCCATAATCCATAAATGAATCGCTTCCTAATTGTTCCGACCCACACGGCGAGTTTCTCTCTTCGCTGCTGACTTGAGGTCCTTCCTGCTCGGTCGTATACACCAGGGGTTGGATGTGACCTTCAGAGAGACCCTCACTCGGCAGAGATTTTGGCTGTTCCACCAATTTATTGTTGGAGTTGTTTGTGTTTGGATCATCTTCTGGAGAGCGCTTGGGCCTTGAGCTGGGAAAAGTGAATGTTAACACCCCTGAGTCATCCTTTTCTTGTTTTGCTGGGGAAGAACCTCTTTTCCTTGTGGGCTTTGGCGATTTTTTCACCTTGAATTCAATTATTTCTTCCACTTCGACCCACTTGGGCTTCTTCTCTTCCACTGTGCTCTCCACAACGACATCTCTCGCTGCTGCCCCTTGCATGTCCTCGTGTTCTGTGACATAAAGCCTGGGCACAGCACCAGACTTTGGTGCTGCCTCCTGGTCGTGTCTGTGGACAGGCTGCCTGATCTTGGAGACGTAAACCGGCTCCGGAGCCAGCTCCACCCGTGGGGAGCGGGAAGGAGAATGACCTGAAGGAGAACGTGCAGGAGAAACCCTTCCCCTTTGTCTTGGGCTCTTCACCACCGTGGTTATGGTCTCCTCTCTGACGGCAGAAAGGGGTGGAGTTGGAGGGAAGACGAGACTTTTTGGGGAGCCACACTCCAGCAGCGCATGCCGCGGTCGGCAGCACGGGGTTAGTTTGGGTGAGCATTCCAGCTTTTGGGTAATTTTGGGAGGGACACACACGCAGTGCACACACCCACATGCCCATCTCCACTTCCTGATCCAGGGAAAACCCCAGAGCCCTTTTCCCCAGGGAAAACCCCAGCTCCATGAACCTCCTGGGGTGTGAACACACGGCCAGCTGAGAGATGCTCTGCTGGCTGCTGCTGTGTTTCCTGTGCTTGTGTTCATCACCTACTGTGCTACTTTGGACCTCCCCAATTTTTAAACATTCAAAGATTTTAACCTTTTCCTGAATATTCTTGGCTAAAATCCTAATTTCATCCACCTCAATGGCTAAATGCCCTTTATTGCAGTATAATGCACTATAAAATAAAAGGGCTAAATTCCCTTTATTGCGGGGTCAGCATCTTCTTAATAATATTTAATTAATCTAACATATCTCTCCCTTTTTTATTACAACCTCTTTTGAGACCAGAGATCTGCATTTCCACATGCAGAACAGTCACATTGAAAGGGATTAACCCTTAAAATGTGGAGATGACCAGGAAAAGAAAGTTAGAACATCTCCTGCACAAATCATCTACGCCAAAATGAATTTGTTTTTACTCTTCATAATACCATTAGTACAGACACAGACTGATCCTACTGCCTCCAACAGACACAGGAATACCAAGCCAAACTGGGATGCGTAATTATGATTTCTCAGTATATTTCTGCTGGCTTTATTTTAGATTTTTTGACTGAAGTTGGGCTGGTGGTAGATGCCTCATCCCTGGAAACATTCAAGGTCAGGCTGGACGGGGCTCTGAGTAGCCTGATCGAGCTGAAATTGTCCCTGCTCACAGCAAAGGCTGGGACTAGATTATCTTTAAAGGTCCCTTCTAACCCAAGGTCTAAATCCAGACTTCAGTGCTATTAATTTATGTACTTTGCATGCAGTTTTTCCTGCAGGTTTTTCTGTGGTGTTTCTTACATGGAAAAACTTTCAGGTAAATACATTTCTGCCAATGTTTTCCTGGCAAGCACAAGGAAGCCAATTCTCCACATCTGATCCAGTGGAAATCACAGGAAAAGCTCATTTTGTTTCTGTGTTGAGATCCTGTCCCTACCTTCAAGGAATGGGCTTAAAAACAAAGAATTAACTGAAGGCTCAAACAGCGGCCTGACCTGAGTTTAAGAATGGAGACAGCAGCTTTTTAATTCCTCTCTCCCTCCTCACCATTCTCCAGTCACAGCCATGTGAGGCTGAAGGTCACTCCCTCTGCCCTCCAGACATCTCTGCTCTGACTTTTGCCCTTGAGAATGGAGAACTTATTTATGGCCATCATGGAAGACTAATCCTCTTGGGTTTATTGCAGCCTTTTTCATCTTTTGCTCTTATTTTTGAAAACTTGTATCTGTTTCCACCATCAATCTCTCCCTTTGAGGACATGGTGGAGTCCAGGACTGGGTCAGCTACATGAGATTTATTTCCTTGTGGAGCATCCTCTCCTCTCACTGCTTTACTCTTTTCCCTAAGTTTTCTGCAGTTTTTCTACAGACCTTCAAAGTCTGTGCAGAGCCTTCTTACTAGCCACGGTGCCTTTTTGAATTACACAAAACTAAATCATTTTAGATGAGAATGAATCCTTGGGTGCTTGCAGTAGACTTTGATCTATGTTGCAAAGCTAAAATGGTTTTTTTTGAGGTCTGGGATTTGCATACATGGACATTGTTCAATCACATCTCTCAATTATCTATTATTTTCTGCCAATAGTTTTAAAGCTGTTTCTGTTCATCAGCTTGCTGCAGATTAAGAAGAGTTGAGATCTGCCCTTACTGAATTATTCCCAAACTTTCCCCCATCACTATCCAAATTTCAATTGAGGTCCACTCTAATTTAAAGTTCATGGCCACAAAAGGAGGGGAATTTCTGCCTGAGATCCCACTCCTAAATTTACCAAACTCCTTAGAGGCTGCAGCCCTTGATTTAGGAATCCCTTCTGGAGCTGTCCAGAGTAACAGCCTATGGAATTTAGATCTCAGAAATTTAGGAATTAGCTTAACTGATGGTATTTTGTACTAATGAATATTTAATCCACCAGTATTAATGCTGCTGCTCCAGATACAGGCACAGAGATGTGGATAAATGAGATTTACTGAATTTTAGATGTGGACTGGCTCTGAGATTCCCTCCTGCTCACTACTTTCTTGGGATATTTCTGAAGGAGATATAAAAAAATAACTCTCTGATCAGTTGCCCCAGTCTGAATCCTGGTCCTTGAGGCAGTACAGGTAAAAACTCTTTATTTTCTGTTTTTTGCAGGGTGAAAAATGTCTAGTGGCTGGAAATTTAACTGGGCTTATGTGCAACTTCTGGGAGGGGGGACAGCTTATAAACCACTGCCTCCAAAAGGGCCAAGTGCACGGATCTAAAGGAATAATCCTCACAAAAACCAATAAAAGGGATAAAAGGTAAGCAACTCTCAACTGTCCTTTAGTTGCAATTCTATGTCTAACAGAAATAATATACATCCACTTAAGCCTCATGTCCAAGTCAAGGTCTGATTTTAGCAGTAGTGCAGCTATTGAGGGAAGGCATTTTCCCAAAATATCCATTGCACACCCTCAGGACATGGCTGGAGTGGCTTGGAGCTGCTCTGACATCCTGTCACAGGCCAGTGTCCCCCTTCCAGCACATGAAACAATTTTATTATGTATTTCTCTGTGATACTTCAGAAGATAAATTAAGATTTTAATGGCTGCTTGGCTTCTAAGCTATGAATAAATACTGCTTTTTGCAGAAATTAATTTTTGTATTTTATAGGCATCCAGTATAAACCAGGCTCAAAGTATCTAAAAAGACCAAGTCATCAGGACAATTATTTATATTGGAAATATAGAGATAGAAGGGGATAAAAATATTCATCTTCCTTCTGCTTCAACATACAAGGTTTTCCTGAAAAAATAAAGCCAGAAGAAATCACTCTAAGCTCTGAGATATTTGTTAAATTGGTAGATATTTTCAGGTAGACAGTTTTCAGAAAGCTGGCTTCACTCAGACTCTGCCTTCTTGAACTTTTGTGCAACTCGATCAGCATTGGGGTGAATATTTTTCCTGTGTAATATTATAAAATAACTGCCCCAGGCTGTGTCCAACACCAGTGCTGCTATTTTTGGAAAAGAACAACAGGACTTTTTTTCAGGTGGTCACTTCACGTGGCACAGAGTTCCGTGGGATGTGGTAGGCTGGGAATGAACACACTTGCATGGCCAATGAACACAAGCTTGTTATTGGATCATGCAGAGGCAGCAAGGCAATAAAAAACCACAAATGTTACCAAAAAAAAAAAAAAAAAAAAAAAANAAAAAAAAAAAAAAAATCAGCACTTACATGATGATGGTTTTCTTGGGCACTTTAGTCTCTTGTTCAGTGACTACAAAGAGAACAGTATGAACAGCATGGGGTTAAAGAAAGGCAAAAGCTGAAATGATTAAATTATCTTTGCTCAGTTCACCAACATAAACTGGACTGAAAAATAACCAACTGTACCATCCCATCCATGCTTTCTGTGGTTATTTCCAGCATCATCTTTAGTGTTTCTGACCAGGAATGAGAATCCAGAATGCTCTCTGAACATTTAGCTTTGAAATTAAATATTTTGTGGAGACCAATTTGGCAAAAACTGTTTATTCTACCATTTTTGTTTAGTAGGTCAAACCTAGAAAACAAGGTCCTTATTTAATTTTTCTTTATCCTTTAATAAGGTACTGATGGTGTCAGGAACCTGAAAATGCCTCAATCTGGAAAATCCTGGAGAGCTGAAATTCTTTAAACTCTGATTTCATTTCCTATAAAAAAAAGAGATCCCCCAAACACTGGATTGTGGCCAAACTTTTGTAGACTGGATGCAAAATCCAAGCTGATAAATGTGAAAACTAATATTATAATCATCAGTAGAGAAAATCAGAAAAAAAAAAAAAAACGAATCCCAGGAAATCCAGGAGAGCCCTGTGTCTGCTCCATCTCTTTTTTTTTTTTCTGTAATTTGCAATTTTTCCTGACCCTTCTCCCATAACCAGCTGGAAGCTGTTGATGCATATCAAGATCAAAAGTTATGATTTCATGGTGTTGCAAGTATTTCTTACAACTGGCATTTTTAAAAAGCAGAAAGATACCATTTGAAGAACTAACTGAGATTTTCAGCAGGTTTTCCATCCTATCCACTGACATAAAATTAAGGCATTCTTTGAACCACACTGCTTTGAGACACTCTGAACTGCTGAACCTATTTGAGATCTAGAAAAAAAACCCCATCAGCAAGCCCCACTTTTTATTTAATAAACTCCTAAAATATCTTAAAAAAACCCATAATTTAATCTCCAGCAATTGGTTTTCAATTTTCCAGCCAGCCTATAATAAGTAAGCTCTGGTAATTTTCAGTCAGTGCAATTTAAGGGAAGTGTTACTTAAAAATATCTATAAAATCACCAGCAGTTCTTGCCTGGGGAATTTGGAGTGTCTGTATTATTTGTTAAATAACTGATGATTAGTGCTGCTCTTTTCAACGGTGCCCCCAAACCTGCATTGACTGAAAATTAAAAATACATTTACAATATTAAATGGAATACTTTAACCTAATTTTCCTTCCACTTCACTTCCAAGGGCTCTTTCCTGCCTCAGGTAAAAACACAAATGTGACCATAATGAAAAATAATTTTGTGCAAATATTGATGCTAATATCTGACCTAGAGCTCATGTTTCTTTTGCAGAGCCTTGTCTTATTTATGCCTGTGAAAATCTGGAATTGTTTCCCAGAGAGTCAAAGGAATTACTGCAGAACTGGGTGAGTTTAAACAAAATCTATTTGGAAATTTGAGTTTACACTAACTGGGTGAGTAAAGAGCAAAATTATTTTCAAATATTTATCCCTGGACACAATTACAATAAAATCATTTACCTATCCTTAATTAATTTTTTTTTTTAATAAAAACCTTGTTTTAAATGGTGGAATCATAATAATACAGTGATGGCAGATAACTGAGTGTTCAAACAATTTACTACACTCAGGTTAGAGATTTTCACTGACTTTTTAAATCACTATTCTGCAATTTTCAAATAACTTTTAGAATATCTCATTACATAATATTATGAGATTCATCCATATGCAGAGAGTATATGAGTAAAATTACTGATGTTCTGATGGAAATGTTCTAATTAATTGGATTATACCCCTGAAAATAGGTGTTTTCTACAATTATTTTAGCAGCAAGTCTATTTAGATGAGAATTAAGTAGTAATGTAAACTAAATAGTTGAATAAATGTAATGAAATCTCACAATGTTTGTATGAAAAAAGTCCCTTTAATGGTTGCTCTATTAATGTCTGCTCTTGCAGTCCTCCCAAATGACACCAACTGTGATATTTCTATTTGTGGTGGATGTCAAAGAGATTCAATATTCAAAAGTTCAGCAGGCCTGGGATGAGAAAGCTGAAAATAGCTTTATTTTAAATATTTAGCTTTATTTTAAAATTATAATAGCTTTATTTTAAAATTTAATAAATTTTATATGTGCTGTCCGAGGTGTGAGGGAGGATTTGAGCAATCCTATATTGAAGGATAGAACCACATGAAAGTAGGATGAGAGAATTTGGGTTTCTTTTCTTTCTCTTTTGGTTTGTTTGTTTTTTCCTGTTGTTTTTCCCCGAGAGGAAAATATTCTGCATCCACTTTCAGCATCAGATTTATCATTTCAACTTTTCAAGAGCATTTTAGGCAAACAGCTTTGCAAAGCAGGAGTCCCTGATAAGCAGGTTAAAAGCTGTAAGCATTAGGGACAGCCAGTGCTTTTCTAGGACCAGACATCTCTTTGGTTAATAGATTAAAACATTGGCTTACAAGTGATGGAACACTGAGGATAAGTGAGTTCTCCTTGCTCTGGGTGGGTGGAAGGTTATTTATGGCCTTTATTCCAATTTTTAAGTCTCTTTTCTCCACTCACAGAAGCTTAAACCTATTTTTGCTGCCCAGTTCACGCTGCTGATGTGAGCCAGAGGAGCACTGTTCTGTTGTCACCTCCTTCTGCTACACTTTGGAGACTAATCTGCAAAACCTGGCAAGAGCTGCTAAAACTAATCCTAAAATGAGCAACTCATGCCATCATTGAGGTTGGAAAAGACCCTTAAGATCGTTGAATCCAACTGCTAAGCCAGGACTGCCACCTTCACCACTAAACCCTGTCCCTAAGTGCCACATCCACAGGTCTTTGAAATCCCTCCAGGGTTGGTGGCTCAACTCATGGATATAAGAGTTTTCTAATTATATGAATGAAATGCAAGTGTTTTGGGATGTCTCTCCAAAATACCCCACCAAAACCTAAACAAGCAAACAAAAAACCCCCAAACCCAAACAACCAAAAGGCTCCACTCCTGCAGTGACTGACATGGCTGCAAAGGCAGATGGGGCTCTCCTGAATTTACACTGAAAACCCTGTGGCCTGGCCAAAAATGAGACTAAACCATGGTGATAAGAGAACAAAAATAATGAGCTAAACATCCTAATCATCACCCTGATCAGGGAACATCCAAATGGTCAGGGGACAAACTCCTGTGCCCTATTTCTTCAGTAACACTAACAGATCTAATGCTCCTCTGTGTTTTAAATCTTTCTGGTAAGAACTTCAAAGTATTTTGCTGATTTTTAAGTGGCTGCTCCAAGGCAACTGAAGAACCTGCCCAAGGCTCTGCATGAAATCCAAGGCAAAGCTGTGAAGGAATTATTGTTCCCTGGCTGTAGCTGCTTTGGGAATTTTTATTTGTGGCTTTACCTTCACTCCTGTACCTGACTCCCCCCCCAGTTGTCCTAACTGTCTCATTCTAGGTCCTGACCTGCCCACCCATATGGAAATGCAACATCTTCCCAAGGCACTGGGCTTTGCTTTTCTTAACGAATAATCAAGTTAGTGAGCCTGGATGGATAAATCACACCAGAACATGCCAGAGCACATCAGCCCAGGTGTGCCAGGTGCAGGTTAGGCAGCAAGGTGCAAAGCAGACACAGTCAACTGGAAGTCAAAGAGAAGGATCTTCTTTCAGCTACACTTTTAAAAAAGTGTCTCAAATTCTTCCAATATCCACAGAAAGAGGATTTTTGAAAGCAACCCTCCATTGACTTCAGCGACCAGGTGTGGCTGAAGGCAGATCTCAGCTCACAGAGGATCCCTTAGCCCAGTGGTTTCCTTCCTTTTTGGATTTGGTCCATCCAAGGGACCTGCAAACTCCCATAGTGTGAATTTAAACAAAATAATTTTGGTTTTGATACTCACGGTCTTGGACTGTGGACCAGCTGCAGGTCAGGGCTCATAAACCACTGGACTAATGGTATCCCAAACCATAGATTTGGTTCAGCAGAATAAACAGTACAGAAAGGCAGGAGGATAAAAACTAAAATAGTTGCCCCTTGGGTGCCTCATGAGACTCAGACAAAGGACATTTCACAGGAACAGAGATAAATCAGGTAAAACTCAGACCCAGGGAGCAGGTGAGCCGGGAAGCAGACACGGTATCTATTTCCTGCTGTGAGAGCAGTAATGTTGTCCTCTTGGTGAAGTTACAAGTAATCCCATTTTCACAAATAGGAAGGATTGTGAGGATGGAAAGAGATAGCCTTCATGAGATCCACCTGTCCTCCAATTCTTTGCCAGATGAACCTGATTTTTTCCCCAGGCAAATCAAGGCTGGTTATTGATTCTCAAGAAAACAACGAATTCTCTCCTTGGTCAAGTGCATTATCCCAAATTCATCCAATTCTGCTCACAACAATCCTCTTGCTCCATGGATGAGCCTATTTTCTCCACTGGCCTGAAGCAGCTCTCCCTCTGTTTCTCCCTGGAGATGACTCAGGGATCTATTTTCTTCCCTATTACCGAGTTCAAGCAACTGTACATCACAAACCAACCTATCTTATGACATTTCTGAAGCTTCCAGGCAAACTCCAATTGTATTTCTGTACCAAGCTCTCTTTTTTTTTTTTTTTTAAGATTACAGGAATAAGAGCAGATGAGAAATTTTGGACTGAACATACACATATGAAACCCCCAGAGCTGAAAATACTCCTAACATTTTATACAACCTTTATTTGCTTTTATAACATCTGCCTGAAGGGAACTTCAGCAAGATACAACACCCTGACAGGGATTTATTTGTGTTCCTCTACATCCTGCACACAACTTATTTTTCTCCCTTTGGGGCAGAGAAAAGACAAAGAATTCAAGTACTTGAAGGTTTATTTGATTTAAAAAATTATAGTGTTTCTACACTTACACCATCCTCCCTGTAATGCTTTTTGATGAGATTCTGGGAAAGAACTAAAAGGAAAACGTGTTTAAAATGAAGTCAAGAAAGTTCATAGATCAGGATGCTAATCTTAATTATTTATTGTGGATGAATCCTCTTAATACAATAGCTCAATTTTTGTGTCTACAGAGGGCTCGCCCAAAGGTCCAGCCAGACCAGAGTCCTGTCTCAACCAGGGCTAACAGCTGAGGACTGTAGAAAATGACGAAAAGATACGAGTAGAGGATAATTTATCCCTGAATATTTTTCCAGATTCCAGCATTTTCTACCCAGCAGCTCCACGAATCAGAACGTTGCCTCTTAGTGGACATTGATAATGTCAATTATGCGCTTTCCAACACGCACTTGAACTCCTGTTATTATCACAAGATAGTGTGGAATGACCAAAGTTGAGGAAAGAAGGTCCTAGAGCTGTTGGCAAGACTCTGGCTTTTGTTGACCATGTCTCCACCAACCCCACGTGGGAGAGGCCTCTGAAACCAAGGTTTGCTGGCATGGAAAGGCCTGTGCCTATCCCAGTTCTCTCTCTTGCCCTCCAAATCTGTCCCTTACCCATTAAAGGTGGTCCCTTGGCTCTATCATCCCCTGAGCTGCCACTGGGAACTGTTCAAGAGAGACAGAACTGGCTGGTTCACATTCAGCCACACAAGGACACTCATAAAATGTGCAAAGAACCAATTCCCTGTGCCATGAAAGGCTCCCTAGGGAGATGTAGCCATGGATTTAAACTGGGCTGTGATGGGTTTACAGCAAGCACTAACACACTCCGTGGGCAAATCCCTGGGATAAGCAGGGAACTTTAGGCACTAATGACTAAAAGTTGTGAAGAAAGATGCGTTCTTGGATGGGTGTAAAATCAGTTCTTATCGCCCTACCAGTGAAACTGGCTAAAAAAAAAGGAACAGACTCTATGAATATTCCTGGACAGTTCTAAATAATGGATGAACCAATCATCGCTCAGGACAGTTCTGCTTTCCCAGTCATTCCCCATGTCCTCCAGCGGTATTTCAGGAACAATCACAACATGCCTCCACCTTTACTTAGTGGCTCCTGTAACATTTCTGCCAGGTTGGACACACATTTTCAAGTATTCCAACCACGTATAACATTTCATTTTGCACTAGCAGTGCTGTGACAAACCCTTCATTTGCTCCTCCGTTTTTCATATAATGCATCCACGAGCATTATACGAAGTTGATTTGCCAGGCTTGGAAATCAACAGATGATGATGGGCACGGAGCCCATGCACATCTCCAGAAGACGTACAGATACATGGACACTGACAACCAACATGGGTAAGATGGCAGAAGATCCTGGATCCTCATTTTTTTTAGGGCAGAGGGCTGGCGTACGTACGGAGCTGGGCAAGGGTCGTACCTTCAATGGTGATGGCTTGGTCTCCTCTCCTCTCCTGGGTCAGGGCTGCAGCGCTGTGGTGGTAAAGCTCTGCTCCACTTTTGGCAGACCCTAACCTGTTCATCAGCTGGAGAGAATGGTGCAGTGCCAAATGAAACACAGGATGTTGGATTTTTTTTGGGTCATGGTAAAACCCTGCCTGTGCTACCCTTGAAAATTCAGTGCGGACAGAAATGGGTGAGGGTGTGACCCCAGTGCCAAGCTGGAGTTTGAAGGGACACTTTGCTGCTCAATGGAGTTCATGGTCTTTTACCAAGAATTACTCAGACAAGTTACAGCACATCAGTGAAATTATTTACTTAATTATTTACTAATAATTTATTAAATTATTCTTTACTTAATTATTGGATGTTTGCTCTGCAGCCTGGTACTTGGTCCTGGGGTAATGCTGTCTCTACCAACAGGCCCAGATTCCTGCTGTACACACACTTAGGTGGCCATTAAAGAGGATTTTTTTGTTCATCATCCAGTAATTTCTGAGTTTTATCCAACCAAGGGAATACTGGACCTTAGGATCTTAGTCAATGGCAAATACAAGGTAGTCTGGTTTTGCTAAAATTCCAGTAGAATTCTTTAAAGTATATAAAACTTCCTGAATATTTCTGTGAGCTGAACCATTTATCATGGAGCAGCTGACCCACACTAATTTCCTAAACCAAGACCAATTTCTTTTATTGCCAAGCCCTCAGAACTTATTATTGTTTTATTACAATGAATGCATAGATTATGACTAATTTTCATAAAATAGCTTACATTTTAAAAAATTTATCAGCTACTTCCATCTATTCTTGCTAAAGAAAACAGGAATTTCAGTGCTTTATCCTTCTATTTAGGTTAATTTCTTTCTTTTGGCTCTGGAGGGTTTCTTAGTCATAATTTAAAGACAGTCCAGAAAAAAAATCACATCACAATGGTCCCAATTTTTTTAAGAGTTTCCTCTAGAGATCTGGATCTGAGTTTAACCTCCAGAACAAGCTCCATGAATTCTTACTAGTACCAACAAACTGTCAGATCAGAATATTCTGAAGCTTTTGGACATTCACAATCCAAATCTAGTTCAGCCTGACTTTCTATAATATTTTTATGAGCAATTACTCAGCTGTGGGTCTCTCCCAGTAAAATGAATTCTCAGATGACATTATTTCAGATGACAGATATTTAAATCTCTCTGAACTTACCTCACATTCATAGTGCCCCATGTCTTCATTGGAAGGGTTCTTGACCACCAGGACTACGATGCCACTCCGAGGTTCACTGAAAGTCTGGTATTTACTGGTGTCCTTCAGCAGCACCCCATCTTTGTACCATCTGAGTGGGAAAACATGGAGTATGAGCCAGGAAAAATAATGCAGCATCGAGAGGTCCTCAAGATCACTGATCCATCCATCAAACAGCTCAGGAGTTAATGCTTAGATTTGGGTCCTGGAAGGGAGGGCTGCAGGTGGGTAGATCACACCTGGGTATTAAACTGCACACATTCATGAGATTCTTCCCAAGATATCTCCTCAGCCAGTGCAAGAAAAGGGCTTTAAATGATAACAAGACAAGATTTGCTGAGCTCTCTGTCTGAATACCTGATAAAATCGAGTCAGGTGTAAAGCAGGGAGGATAAGCAACAGGATAAAATGTTTTCCAGGGCTTTACATCAGACAGGGTCCCCCTCAGGGTCTATCTGTAGGTATTTCTTTTCAAATTCTAGCTAGAATTAATTGCTGAGAATCTCAGGAATGTCTGGATCATGGAGAGCCAGCATTGGGATGGGGTTAAGATGAAAGACACAGTAAAGAAAGGGTCATAAAGTCAAAATGACTTTTCTGACTATACAAAATGGGAAACCAGGATTTGTTCCCATGGGAGTGGTAGGACTGACCTGATCTGAGGCCTGGGTGCTCCTTCCACAGTGCAGGTGAACTGGACATCTTCACCCTCGACAAGATAAGCATTTCTGACCTTGTTCACAAACCGTGGGGGCACTGCAAAAAGCCAAGGTAAATGTGACTGGTAGCTGGAAATTTAACAGAGAGGAAGGGCATGTCCCCAACCAGATAATTCTCACTGGGTCTAAAGGATACTAAAGACCAAAATTTTTGACCTATAAACAGTTGCCTGCACCTGTACATCAAATTTTTATTATTTTTTTTAATATTATCCAGTATATGTTGAATAAAATTTCTGGAATGTCTTAATATTTGTAACATCCTAGAAACATAGAATCATTTAGGTTGAAAAAGACCTCTGAGGTCATGGAGTCCAACCATTAATACAGCTAAGGCCAACAGTAAGCCATGTCCCCAGATGCCACATCTAAATGTCTTTTGAGCTCTTCCAGGGATGGTGACTCCACCAGTGCCTTGAGAAGTTTGCTCTGGTGGCTGACAACACTTTCAGTGAAGAAATTTCCCTAATCTCCAATTTAAACCTCCCCTGTTGCTAATTGAGGCCACTCCCTCTCCTCCTGTCCCTGTTCCCTGGGAGCAGAGCCCAAACCCCCCAGGTGTCCCCTCCTGTCAGGGAGTTGTGCAGAGCCACAGGGTCCCTCCTAAACCTCCTTTTCTCCAGGCTGAGCCCCCCCAGCCCCTTCCCCAGCTCCATTCCCTTCCCTGGATATGCTCCAGCCCCTTCTTGTCAAAACTGACCCCAAGGCTGTGGTGCCTCAGCAGTGCCAGCACAGGGGACAGCCACTGCCCTGGTCCTGCTGGTCCCACCAAGGATGGTACAAATTTAAGGTATTACACAGCAGACCCCCTTAAAATACTATATCTGTGCAGGGCTTTACCTTGAACAAGGATCTTTCCCAAGGTGCTGGCATTCCCAGCAGGACTGGAAGCAAAGCACATGTACTGTCCTGTGTCAGCCCCTGTCAGGTTG
Organism: Rhabdornis inornatus; assembly: GCA_013397075.1. Lineage (NCBI taxonomy): Eukaryota > Metazoa > Chordata > Aves > Passeriformes > Rhabdornithidae > Rhabdornis > Rhabdornis inornatus. The sequence goes on along the minus strand of VWZS01008191.1, from coordinate 167,665 downwards.
TCCAAGATGAGTGTGCAGGAACCATCAGGATCTTCTATTATAATGTGGTGGGGATCCACCTCCACGAGCTTTCCATCTGAAAGAGAAGTTATTTCTTTTAAAATAGCTTACTTAGAGTTTCCTCCTTTGGAATTTCATCCAGCTTTTCGTCATGAGAGGGCTGAGAGCTGTATTATTGCAGCTGATGTTAGAAGTTGAGGAATCAGATCTTCATCTTCATCCAGCTCTCTATAAAACATCATCCAGGGCAAAGTACTGTTGAAGGACCTCATACATCACCACTCCTCATTTAAAAGTGAAATTATCCCAGACTACATTCTGTGCAGTCATAATTCTGCTTTTCCAGCCCAAGGAGCACACCCAAAATGCCCAAAACCACGGTCTCTAGACTTGAGTATCTCTAGAGGATCAGCTCTTGTATTACTCACTGGCCAATTATCACAGCAATATGGTCAGGGAGCACATCTGGAAGGGTGCATTTCATGCCCTGCTGCTCGTACCTTTGTACCAGCTGATGGATGGCTTGGGAGCTCCTGTCACCTTGCAGGCCAGCTTGACTGTCTCTCCCAGCTCAGCTGTGCAGTCTGCCAGCTCTTCCTCAAAGTCTGGAGGGACTGAAACATCAGAGGAAGCGTGTTAGTCTGGAGGAGGGGGCTCTGTCCATGGCATGGCTGCTGCTAAGTGAGATTGGAATAATTTTTGCAAATCTGTAAGGTTCAGAATGGAAAACTGAGCAGGAAATTTTAGCGACTCAAGATTTTATAGGTGACATGCTCTCCTTGCTTGTCTGAGACTAAATTCAGTCTGTAACATGTATGTTTGTGGCTATAAAGTTAGAACATGTTTTGAACAAGGAATTTGTTGCTGATCTGGAATTATTTTAGACCATGATTTATTTTAGACCATGATTTTAATAAGCACATCCATTATTCAGACACCACACATCTGTCACCATTAAGATAATTCCTCAAATAAAATCCAGCCTGGATATCCAAACTAGCATTCTGCTGGTGTCCTTACAACAAAATCTACGCTTTGATTGAATCCTAGAATCACGGAGTGGTTTGGGTTGGAAGAGATCTTAAAGATCATTGCATTCCAACCCCTGCCATGGGCAGGGACACCTTCCACTATCCCAGGCTGCTCCAAGCCCCATCCAGCCTGGCCTTGGACACTTCCAGGGATGGGGCAGGCACAACTTTGGGCAACCTGTTCCTTTATTAAGTGACTTTTATTTTAACCCAGTGCTACCATATGAAACCACATACAATTGTTCTGATACCTTACTAAAACACCTCACAAAAGGCACAGAAATGAAGTGCCAAGACTTGTTTTCTATGTCTGTGGACTAAATCCAATGCTGTTCTGGCATTTTAAGATGCCTAATACCCTTCCACTATAGTGGACACCATTTGTAGCTTACACCTGGAAAATAAAGATCGAATATCCCTGTTGACAGATTTTGTGGATTGAAAATTGGTGGAATCTCAAGTGACACTGAGAATGGTGATGCCCTAATGACCAGACAAAATTCCAAAGCAAACCCAGGTGCGCAGATAGAGCAGTGTAAGCCAGGAGTCGTGTGAAGAGTCCAGAACCCAGTGAAGACACAGGGTCATTTGTACTGGGGCATGTAGGACTCTGGATCAGAGTACAACCCCAAATCTCCCTGCCTTTCCTCCAGGAGAGGTGTTTCAACCCCCAGATTATCTTCATGGACTCACTGCAGCAGCTCCATGTCCATTTGGTATTGCAGACCCCCTAGCTGGACAGACCACTGCAGGTGGGATCCCACAAGAGCAGAGCAAAGGGGCAGAATCCTCTCCCTGGACCCGCCCCCACATTTAATGACCATAAACAGCTTCTCTCCCTCTTTATAATTTCCTGAACCAAGAGGACCATCCAAGAAAAACCAAAAAAAAGTGAGGTTTGGGCTGCCTTGTGCCACACTTACCCCAGATGGGCTCGCTGATGCGCTGCTGGAGGCCCAGGATCTCCTTCACCCAGGAGTTCTTGATGTTCACGGTTCGCGCCTGCAGGAGGTATTTGCGCACCAGGTCCTCCCGCTCGTGCCAGATCTCAAAGGCCCGGTCATCCCCTTCCACCAGGTCGTTCACATCTATGTTGTTCAGCTGAGTGACACAAAGGGCATGAAAGTCACCACAAACCCTGTGTTCTTAGGAATTCCCAACAGCAAAAAGGGGCAATCTGCGCTTTCCTCAAAGATTTTTCAGATCGCGTGAGCAACGCAACGTGGCTTTGGCAGAGGAGCAGTCAGAGCTACTTTGAGAGTTATTTTCCCTTCTGTATTTGACTTTCTGGTTACCAAGCCAGACATTTTCCTGGGATTAATTTTTCAGGGAAACGATATCCAGCATTAAAAGTTATCCCAAGGGTGGAACACACTGTTCCTGAAGGGTTGGGCCCAGGCAACATGGTAAAAAATAGAGAACAGGCAGTCTCTGGACAAAGCATGGAAATGTTTCCATTTTATTTTGCTTGGAAAATAAAATCTGCCTATGAATACTGATGAGGACAGAGATAAGGGCTTTCGGAAAGTCCTGGCAGGCCTTGGTCAAGAACTCCATGGGATTTTTGTTTGGTTGGCTGTTTTGTTTTTTTTTTGGAGTTGAGAATCTCCTGCCTTGTGAAAACTCTTTCCTCAGTTTCTGGCAGTTTTAACCCTGAATGTCTGAAGATGAGTGGGTCAAATCCTCTGAATTTTTCCATTTCTGAGCAGGAATTGGTGTCTGAGAACAACATAATCAGCAGAGAGAACCCGATGGAATTTAACAAAAAAGATTCCTTCTAATTTACTCCAAATATTACAGACTGCCAAAACCAGAGATTTACAAATGCAAGAAAATATTGTAGGCAATAAAATCCACATCAATATAATATATTTATGCTGTCAATTAAATGAGATAACAGAGGTAAATGAATGCTTGTACTTGTAATCTCCTTGCTGCATGGCGAAAGTCCACCCTGATGTTTCTGAGAGGTTTAAAAAAGATATTTTGGGATAAATGTAGATTCTACTTGTGCTTCAAAGACTTTTTGAAGCAAAGGAATAGCTCAGAAGGATTAGAAGAATGTCCAAGCTGGATATAAAAGTGAAGCTCTAATTGACAGGGAAATGCTTTATGTGAGGATGAAGTGATCAGACCTTCATGATGTTCTTGAAGATGTAGCTGTAGGTGTCTGTCTTTGTGTCTCGCTTTGGTTTGCAGATCACAATATAATTTTTGAAGAGGAAAACATGTCTTTTGTGTCCTTTCCATGCCATTCGAGCTCCTGGAGCTCCTTCCCACACAATGAAGTGGCCCTGATAGGAAAAAGAAGGAAGAGCACATAGTGATACATCTGGAATAATTACCACAGTTAGGTCTCACCATCATTTTTCAGTGCCCAGATAAGAAATGTTTCCTGTTGCAACATCCCCTGATGTATCTCTGGTTTATTAAAGCACAGCAGATGGTTTCTAAAGCTCAAGGTGACTCATCAGACACAGGTACAGCCAGTGGTTGTAATTGTATCTTCATTTAAATGGTATTATTTGGTGCCAGAAAAACAGAGAGCCTTTATGAGGTGGAAACACTCTCAGAAATACTAAAGGAAAATTGTATTTTGTGTATTATACAGACACTTTACATGATGATTTGGCCACCTTCACCAGAGCAGGAAGTATTAATTTCACATAGCTTCAGACACAGCTTAATTAGTGACATGGGTTTCCCCTGGCATCTCTAGGGAGAAGGAAACACTCAAGGGGTGTGACTGGACACTGTTTGGATGCCTGAATGTGGAGAGACAAATGCCCACCACAGTATCACTGTAATTCAGCCTTACTACTCCACTCAGCAGTACACCCTGATTCCCATGGAAAACTTTGGATACAGACAGAATAAATGACTTGCCTGGAATAACACAGCAAATCTATAAAGAAACAGGAATTTGAGTGAGGGTGTTGAAAGTCCTAGACTGAAGTGTCCTAATAGCTGGGTCATCTAAAAATCCACACACCTGGTTCATGGGATAAACCTGGGGGAGCACATGGGTCTGTTGATGCCAGTAACTCCAGGAGTTGCCCTGTGTTGCTTCCCAATAATCTGAGAGGATGAGTTAAAACCCTTTTAGATCATGTAGAGGCCCAGAACAATTTTATTCCTGCTTGATGAGCAGATCACAAAGGCAAATAACTGCATTATGTGTGAATTACTCCATAAGAATCCATGCTCTGCTGTTTCATACCTTAGTGTATGAAACCCATTTCTGGACACCCATTTCTGGACAACAATAAGTGAAATAAGCAAATCAGATACAATTTCTGAAGGATTTTCTTCTAAGAATTAAGGCTCCTTAGAAACTGGTGAAGGCACACATGGAGCCAACAGTGACTGGAAATTCCAGTTACCTGCCGGATGGGTTCCCCCAGGCTTTCCAAGGTCCCTGGATAATTCTCAATGAGTGAAACATGGAGGTTGTTCTCTGCTCTTCGGGTCAGGGCAGACACAATGGCATAGGCTTGCTCCAGCAGAGTGCAGTTCTGGCTGTTTCTGGCTTTGTTTCTGATCAATTCCTGTAGGTGAATGAAGAAAATATTAGTGGACCATCAGGGAGAAAAAAAAGCAGTTCCTTCAGAGACAAAGAGTTTCTCATTATCTGCTCTGGCTCTCATCTCAGCAACTTGTATCCCATTTTTTCACCACAAACTGCTTAGATAATAAAGTCTTTTCTCTCCTACCTATTCTGCAGTCTTAAAGACTAATCAGTCTGGCTATTCCTTAAGGACATCAGTTGATATCAAGCAAAGATAAAGTTGAAACAAACACCAGATATGGTTTGGTGGTTGAAAACTAAAAATTCCAAAGGGATCCTAAATGTATCCATTGCATTTCTGTTCTGCTTACCCTCACAGTACCAGAGGACAAGGAATTCATGCAGCCATGCTGAGTCAACATTAGATTAATAAAAAGAGAGGTTGGAAAAAACGTGAAATGGCATTTTCCCAGCTCTTCCCACAATTATTCCTGTTCCTCTCTTTCAGCAATGAAGGCATGGAAAATGCCTTTTCTCCTCCAAAAGGCCCTTAAAAATGTTGGTGTTTGTGTGCAATAGTAGAAAGTTCTTCAAAATATTCAAACTGTTCATTTATACAACACTAGAATACATAAATATTTCCCACGATTATTTTCTTCCTGAGTATCCTAGTGCTATTTCCCATGAAAATGCTATTTAAAATGCTGCTCTGAAATGTTTGCTTATGGTCTAAAACAGTAGGACAGATGCAAGCCTCAAAGACAAAATATTTCAGGGTGGCAGAATGGGGCAAAGCTTTTCAGAAAAGAAGAATTTCATCTTACTGCAATATCAGTATAAAACATAAGGAAAAGAAGTGGTAAGTCATCTTACCTTAGACATGGAAACCGCTTATTTTTATAACATAAATGTTGTTAAGTTTGAAGCACATTCATACCTGTCATCCATGTAGTCATATATTACATTATACCTGTATTTTCACATATAATTAAAGTTCACTGAACTTTATGGGGCTGGATTCTGTGAACTTCTACCTGGATTTATATTTACAAAATTATTGAGAGATTACCACCACTGGTGATGATTAATCTCTTATTTACTCAAGCAGTTTTCAATTGCAGTTGCATCAGAAGGAAGCCAAGAAATAGGAAATAAAAATAAAATCTTTTTCTGCACAAGCTACACAGAGCAGAACATAAACCTGTAACAACATCTCTTTACCTTAATTATTGTCTGGTACTGCTGGATCCTGTTAATGGGTTTTTCCAGGTAGTGCTGCAGTGGTGGAATAAGTGGCTGTGAGGGATCTTCATTAGTTACAAATTCATCTGTGTATCTCTGAAAAAATATATGGAATAACAAGAAAAGGTTATTATAAAGAGCAGCAGAAAAAATCCTGAGTAGCTGGAGCAGAGAAACAAGATTTGCTTATCTATATTTATGATTCATGGGATTCTCTTGGTCTTATAACGTGGTGACCTTTAAAATGTCCCTTAATTACAACTACATAGCACAGCAACATTCATGTCTGTATAATCTTCATAATATTAATAAATGCATAAGAATATATAAATATCTTCCTATAGTGATCATACTTACCAGAAAAAAGCTACAAAGTGAACTAAAAATTATTATATCTAGCAAAAGATACTAAAAATCCTTTTGAGGTTCACATTTATGATTAACAACTCCATTTCTTGATGCAGCGGGTTACAGGATGAATTTTCCACGGGTGCTTTGGCTCCTGCCTCACCTTGTAGAAATCCTGGACAGCTTTGCTGACAACAATGGACTCAGCCTGGACCCTTCCCACCAGGTACTGGATGTATTTGTTAAACTCTGCTTCGTGCTTGATGAAGCACATGGCCACGTCATCATCAGTGTCACAGCTCTGCAGGCTCCGGAGGAACACGCTGTGGGGACAAAGGACATCTGAGGAGAAGGTGCTGGAATGAGGCTAAAACACAGCCCCAGCAGCCAGACTGGGAATCAGGAGATGTCGGGATGAGGGAAATGGTGGGGGGAGATAAGGGATGTTGCCACGTTAGCATTAAACTCAGTGCCACTTCACCCAGCACAGTGCCATTCCTCATAGCTGGAATACCAGAGTAGGGACTTGGGGCTAGGGTCTGGAGGACAGGATGAGGGAGAATGGCTTTAAACAGACAGAGTTTAATATCTAACAGGGTTAGATAGAATATCAGGAAGAAATTCTTCCTTGTGACAGTAGTGAGATCCTGGTACAGGTTTTCCAGAGAAGCTGTGGCTGCCCATGGATCCCTGGAAGCATGCAAGGCCAGGCTGGATGGGAGTTGGAGCAACTTGGGATAATGGAAAATGTTCTGAAATTCATGGATGCCCCTAGGAGTCAGCCTGACCAGCATTCCAGGTCCATCACTGAAGAAGAGTTATATCCCAACTCTAAACCTTGGGAGGCATTTGCCTGTTGCGGTGACCCCAGAAAAAAGTTACAAAGAGTTATGGGATTGCCTGTGTTAATACCTCATACATATTCCTAACCCTCATTTCCCAGTTAATTATCACCGCTCCCAGTTCCCAGAATGTTCTCCCTTCCTTGTATCCCCATTGGCCCTGAGTTGGTGCAATGTTCCACCCAACCTACCCCATTGGACCCTACCTTCCCTTACTCCACCTCTGCACAACCTCAACTCCACCCCCTCTCTCGTCCCATATTTATACCCTGGACCTCCCTTTATCTTTTTCTTCGACCACTGGGTCCTAAAGAGACCTTGTTCCCTTGGTTGTATTTGGATTTTTGTGTCTCGTCCCACATTTACTTTCATTATTATTAAAGTGTTTTATGTTAGTAAGTTGTGGTCATCATACTGCTCTTCTTTTATTTTTGCCATTTTTCCCTGATATCTGAGAACCCTAACAAGTATCATCAGGGATCACCCTTGACCCTGACAGATGCTGGTATCAGTTTTACGTGGATTCCTATCTATGAAGACACCACTGAAGTGCCTGTAAGATCTTGCTGCCTTTTTAACATAATTCTCTGTTTCTCAGTTAAATTCACTTAAAAGAGTAAGAAATAAGCTGGACACAGAAGGCTTTGAAGCTCTGAAGGGGATTATGGAAGTCATAACCCTGTGCTATGATTTAAACCATGCCATCATTTACCCTCCTGAAAGGAGCATCAATTCCCCACAGCTCAGCACTGCCAGTGCTCCACATCAGGAATAAGAGTAAGAATAGTAGTAATAGTAATAGAAGTAATAATAATAATAGTAGTAACAATAATCATAATAATAACAATAACAACAATAATAATAGTAATAATAATATGTTGCATTCCTGGTCACTGAGAATTTTAGACTTTCTGTGCTGACAGGCACTGACCCCCAGGAGAACACTGCATTTGACCTGAGGCCATGGAAAAGGTTTTCAAAATTGAATAATAAAACTAAGATTATGAGTGTGTAATTTGAATAAAAGTGTATAATATCACATAGTAAAAAACTTAAAGTTTAAGGTTTTAAAATATAGCAATATATATAAAACAAAATGAAAGTTTTAAGGCAGAAGCTAATCCTTCTTCACCACCTTCTTCATGGGTTTGAGTAATATTATGTAATTAAGTAAAAAGATCTGCATTGCAAGCCAAGAGTAGTTAGTTACTAAATTCAAAGTAAAAATAATTTAAGTAGCATTTCATAATTAAGCAGTCTACCCTTAAAAAGCCTTGTAAAAAAAAATAAAACTCCGTTTTTTAGTTTGTTAGCTGAAAGTACTGTAAAACTCACAGTTTGTAAAACTATACTATAAATAAAAACTAATAAACATCTAAATCCAAACAAAAAATACTGTCTCACTCATTTAATCTCAACCCTCAAAAAATAGCCATAATAATAACAACAACAACAATAATAATAATAATAGTAGTAGTAATAATAATAATAATAACAATGATGATGCCACTCTTTGGTCTCCAATGAAGGCACTTGGGAATGCCCACCTGGAATGGAAGCGACCAATGTCATCAATATTCCTGAAGATGGTGGATTTCTGACTGGCAACAGCTCCTGGCACACTGGGACAGGTCTCAGTGTACCTAAGGTGATGAGTCTGGAGGAACTGTAAGTCTTGAATGTAATCCTCCTCTGAGATCAACAGCTCCTGAATGAGGACACTGGAGGGGAGACAGAGAGGCAGAAAGAAATCACAGAAGAATCACCATGATTGTCCTTTAGAGGCTTTTAGGCTGTAAAGTAGGGATATATGATCAGAGGAACTGACTCCTGGGGTGTGTTGAAAGATTCCCTCTGGGGATGGATGGATGGATGGATGGATGGATGGATGGATGATGGATGGATGATGGATGGATGGATGATGGATGGATGGATGATGGATGGATGATGGATGGATGGATGATGGATGGATGGATGATGGATGGATGATGGATGGATGATGGATGGATGATGGATGGATGATGGATGGATGATGGATGGATGATGGATGGATG